>JABCKB010000671.1:0-35431 GCA_013184455.1 Fusarium continuum | reverse complement strand
ATATAATTTTATAATAATTTTATAGTAATAACTTAATAATATTATAATAATACTATTATAAATTTCATAATAATCTTAGAAAAAAAGGCTAAAAAGAGAAACTTTATTTTATTTTAAATTTAATTATACTTTTCTTCTCTTATCTCATTTAAGGGGGGTTAACTTTGCCTCAGGGGCTTGCGCCAGGTCGGGCAAAAGGTCGTCCCTTGCGCTTATATCTTACTGATCTGGCCGAGGAGGTTATTTGTCCGTCTTTATGTGATTGGTGCTGTAATAGAAAAACCGACAAGATGTCAACAAATTCAAGGTGTTGCGCATCGTGGGGAATCCCTATGGGTTCTAGTGTTTCGAGTTATATATGACTTCTATCATAGAGAACGCAACGATTAACTGAATTTGGGTCACTTTCACTAACTCCTCTACATTCCCTAGTTGTCCAAGGATCGTGTCTTCCTCCACGAGCCAGCTAGAACCCACCAAGTTCAAAGGGCAACCAAAAATTCTTCTCTAGGCATATACAACAGTTCTAACACTCGTCTCTATGCTAATATTGCTTCCGTAGACCAGGACGTAGTAGTTCGTTAACAACCAGGCCCGGAATTCGACCGGGATTCGGCCGACTGATAAATCCGTTCCCGTTTTTGACGGAACGGTTTCAAAGCTTTTTGGGGAAATTGTTAGATAGCCTCGCGACGTTGAACCCCCAAGACATCGCCATAGTCCTCAATTCCTCCCTCTCGGTCCCGACCGACGAGAATCCGCCCGGATGTTACCGACAGGGCTTCGCGCCCTGCTCCATCCCGCCATCGTTGCTGCCAGATCACGAGTCCAGTCCCGAGTCCTTTGTCGATCATTTCAGACAACTTCCATCTGGCGAAATACTGGTGCAGGTGCAGGCGCTGGCGCAAACAATGGTGATAAGCCACCAAGCCAGTCAGCGGCTGTAGAAGACGAAGACGTACAGCCGCAGAATGGAACAGAAAACTCGTCAGGTCGTTCGCGAGTCCGAGCTTCGAGTTCTCTAAAAAGCAGAATAGCTCGCAAACATGCTGCTCCCGCCCTACCCCCCGTCAAGCTGCCCCAGGCCTTCCTCGACGACAATGTCACCCTTCACCATGCCTGGGAGAGGCCTCGGCTTCCGATTGCTCTCGCCGAAGACGCCAAACAGCCCAAAACATCGTCCATCTTTGTCGATCCTCAATCCGCCGAAAAGAATACCCGAGTGACGGAATCCAATAAGGCACTGGAGGACTACTTTGACATGACGTTCATTGCCTTGGTTGAGAAAGTTGCGGACCGCGCCAACGAAATTGTCGCTATCAAAGCCGACTCATGCGACACAGGCGAGCTCGTTCATCAGTTGACGAGCCTTACCCGCGTCTACGACATGCTCCTCGACTCGGCATGGCACTTGGCCGATTCGCTATACCCTGCCCGCCATGCAGAATACACATATACTTCACGGCCATTCTGGTGGTGGCACTACTACAAGGACTTTGACCGGCATACACAAGAGTTTCGCGACCAGTTCTTATCAGTCCAAACCGCCCTTGATAGTATCCTCGACTATGACTGGAGACTCGACCACTCCTTGTCCCAGGCCATCGCCGACCTACCGATCCTCACATTCTCCTCTATTCGATCCGCACTCCGTCGTGAACTTACGACACCACCCCCTCCCGACTCCGAGTCAAGAAACCTCAAACGTCAAATAACCGTCCTCTCCATGTCTGGATACAGTGGACAAGCGATATCGGAAGCTGTCGCGGAACACGTTGCCTTCTTCAATGATGCCGATTTGGTCAGACTAAATGCTCAGGACTTGTCTGTTGTAGTTGGGGATTACCTCGATCAGGATTGGGCATATTCGCGGGGGTCGCTCTCGAACATGGGCTTCCGCGCTGCAGAGATGAACGGCAAGCTTTACAAGGATCCTGATGTTGTAGCGCGGCCGGAGGAAGATGATAATGACCCTGACACGGGCGTGATCAACATCCGCACAGCCTCAGGTTCACTCGAGGATGAACTCTCGAAGATCAAACAGGGCGGTTATGACCCCTTTGGTAAATGGGAGAACCTCAAGATCGACAAGGTCTTGGACCAGATTACACAGGCCGCCGAGCTGAAGCATGGTTCACCACGCGAGAAGCCTCTTATTATCCATATTCACGACTTTGTGGAACTCAGCATGACCCTTGAGGGCTCAATGCTGATCACACGTCTACGAACTCTGGTGGATGCGGCCTGGCAGCAAGGCTCAAAGATTGCCATCCTGGGAACATCATCGAGTGAGCAGCCTTCAGAGGAATACCAGAGCACTCTTCGAGATCTGTCTGTTGGAGACTTTGTCATCTCTCGACATATCGATCCTCACCGCAGCCTGAAGCAGCCTAAGCCGTCTGGCGGCTCTCAAAACTCCGTTAACACCTTTCCCCTCCAGCATACAGATATTTTCGTCGAGAACGTGCAAAACATCAACCGCATGTTGAAATCACTAGGTAGCCATCGCTTCCTTGACTTTTCTGACGCTCATATGAAGATATTTATGCATGCCATCGACACACGGGCCCAAATGCTCAAGAAGTCAATCCTTCCTTTACCAGAGGTGTACAATATTGCATGCGCTGCAAAGCGCCATGAAGAAGAGGCCGCAGGTGCCGCGCCAGGCGGAGTATATGAGCGTCTTCTTATGGGTCCGCTACGGCAAAGGCCGGGACAGCGATACCTCGATGAGCCAGAACAAGATGACAAGGCGAACGGGGAAGATTCACAGAAGAAGACCGAGGATTCACAACCGGGTGGTCGAGCATCCATGAAGCTGAATGAATATGAGAAGCGGATATCTTCGGGACATATCAACCGTCATAATCTAAGAACGACGTTTGCCGATGTCCACGTACCCAAGGAAACTATCTCTGCCCTTAAGCTGCTTACATCTTTAGCGTTGGTACGCCCAGACGCTTTCTCTTACGGTGTATTGGCCCAGGACAAGATTCCTGGATGTCTGCTATACGGACCTCCTGGTACGGGCAAGACCCTTCTCGCAAAGGCCGTCGCTAAGGAGAGCGGTGCGAATATGCTCGAGATTAGCGGTGCTACCATCAATGACAAGTGGGTTGGCGAGAGCGAGAAACTCATCCGCGCTGTCTTCACTCTAGCAAAGAAGATATCTCCCTGTGTCGTCTTCATCGACGAGGCCGACTCTCTACTAGCCAACCGCAGCATGCTTGGCGCCCGCGCATCGCACCGCTCTCACATCAACCAGTTCCTTAAGGAGTGGGATGGCCTCGAAGAGACAGAAGCCTTCATCATGGTCGCCACTAATCGTCCCTTTGACCTAGACGACGCCGTCCTCCGTCGCCTACCCCGTCGTCTTCTTGTCGACCTGCCACTACAGCCTGACCGTTCTGCCATTCTCAAGATCCTCCTGAAGGGCGAAATTCTCGACCCTTCTGTCTCGCTCGACGATCTCGCCCAGCGCACTCCCTACTACTCAGGCTCTGACCTCAAGAACGCTTGCGTTGCCGCTGCCATGGCCGCCGTCGAGGAGGAGAACGAGGCCGCTGCCCAACACACCGGCCCCGAGCCCTACGAGTACCCCAAAAAGCGCACGCTGCGCCAGGAGCACTTTGACAAGGCGCTTCGCCAGATTCCTGCCAGCATCAGCGAGGACATGGAGTCGCTCAAGCAGATCCGCAAGTTTGATGAGGAATACGGGGCCAGGAAGAAGGGCGCAAAGAAAACGATGGGTTTCGGCGTCGGAGCGGAAAGGAAGTTTGCTGATGCTGAAGAGGTGCGCATCCGTCGAGGTCCATGAGCAAGTTCATGTTGGGATTTGGGTTTATATGTGTGTACTTTATGGCGCCGGGGATCTTTTATTGTATAACACATTACCTACATAGAATTGGCCAAACCTGAGAGGTACTGATGGTGTGTTAAACAGCGAGACTGTCAGCTGACACCTTGGAGGAGGTGTTTGAATCAAAGAATCAAGTGATTGGAATGTTACAATCAATGCCAGGCTCATAAGCTAGGTTATAAATTACTTAGGGTAGCAGCATTACCAGCCCGTAACTATTCCCGGCATCTAATTTCCAACACTATTTACTGCTGACAGCTATTAGTGAGGACTGCGATAGCTTCATCGACATCGGACATGTGCCTCGTACTAAATACCAAGCGCGAGATCCGTTCATTTGAATGTTTAGTATTACCATAGATCCGTACCGATGCAATTTGGAGTCTACCGCTGCCCGGGTCTAAAATGTGACCTGTCAGGTCATGGTAGATCCAGATATAGCATCAAATTCTTGAGAGATATATTGGAGATGGCATAAGTTCAGGGTAATATGTGCATGATTTATGTCTTATTTTAGGTGGAACTTGTCTAAAGATATGAGGTTTCGATTAGAATAGTATTCAAAATATTATATAATTAATCATGAGCTAGAGGCTGTGTGTTTCACCAAACGACCTCTGAGCTATTTGACTTGGTTTGGTTCCTATTAGGTATGTTGTAGTAGTACAGTTATATCTATGACCATATTTATACAATTTGACCAGTCTCGTCATGTCTTTCATCCAGGTATGGCTTGTCAACACTGCAGGATAGTCGCCAAAATTCTCATACCTCTGTCGATATCTGGATTCCCTCGGCTGCGAGGGCCCTCGAATAATCGGCTCGAGCCTTCTCCAACGCATTCATAGTTGGCTGCATCAGAGCAATCACAGCGGTTTTGCCGCCTCCGACATTGTCAGATCTCCACCTAATCTTCTTGCCCGTGCGCTCAAAGTGATCGCGGATCTCCTTCTTCCGATTGCGGATGATCTCCTCGCGTTCCTTGTCGGCCTCCTCTGCAACAGCGTTGATACGCGCAAGGGAGCGGCCTAGAGACTCGGCTAGGTATTGCAGTTCACCAGCACGGTCTGGATCACCCGAGAGGAATGCGTTCCAGAACTGGTGAAGGAACTCGATAGTGGTGGCGTGGGTGAGGCTGCATTTGCGGGAGATTTCAGCAGGGAGACCCATGGGCTCAGCAGCATCAGTATCATGCCCGTATTTCTGGACGCGTTGCTGACGCACGCCTTTCATGATGTCTTTATCAGCAGCTAGAAGAGCAGAACGTGAACCGACATGTTGTTGTTTGGGGGTGTCATCGTCGCTGTCGCTTTGTTCATCAAACCCCATTGCGGCCTGGATGTTGATTCCACCGGCGCCGTCACTCTCAAGTGTCTCGAGGTCTCCTAATATGTCAAAGAGTACTTCACTAGGCACTTGTTTTGCGAACAAGGCAGCTTGGTTGGAGGGCGCAGAGTCGTGCTTTGAGAAGAACTTGTTTTGCTCCTTCACGTTGAGCATGATGCGATGTTCCTTGGCATCGCCCTTGAGATCACGTAGCGCCAGCTGGACATAGGCGTCGTATCCTCCATCGGGGTTATTGGTGTTGACATCAGAGGGCGCAACATTGGCCATGATCTTTTCACTGAGGCTGTTGAGCGTCTTCACAATCGGTATGTTTGCCCTAGGACGCATCTCGATGTCCTTTGCGTTTCCACTCCTGAAACCTCCTTGGTTCTCCTCATTGGCCTCAATGTCGATGATATGTGGTACCTGCTGTGCCATAATCTTGCTCTGAATAGCTACAGTATTCTCGCTAGGGTCATATTTATCGAACAGATGGTCAGTAGGGTCGTTTTCTACGACCCTTTCACCGCGCAGCTTTTTGGAAAGTCTGCTGAGGAAGAAACGTGACCAGAACTCTGCCTCAGATAGTTTGGGGACGTTCTCGTTGTATATACGCTTGATTAGGGGATGTTGTGCGAAGATCATCTGTACCTGTTCTACACTGATGTTGAGTTTTAGCTCACCGTCGACGGTCTTGGGCTTAACGGTTGAGAGAACGTTGTAGGCTCCCTTCTTCTGGTTGATCTCGATGGCATGCGCACGGAGAATATTCGTCCGGGTCGACCAGAACTGTGAGTTGAATGCGGCTCCTGATAGTGAATCGGGCTTGGTTTGCATCGCCTCGACATAGGTTTGATGCAAGCTAGTATCTTTTCTCATGAGCGACTGTTGCAACTCGATGTCGTTCTTGAGCTGCGAATCATCGAACCAGCGTGAAGAAGAGGCGTGCTGTGAGTTGACGGCACTGGCAAAGGCCATGGATGCCGAGCCACTGCCGGTACCCGTAGCGCTTGGGTTTGGTGTTGAAGAGCCGCCATTCGCACCAGATGGTTTAGGAACAGCGACATCACCGCCGCGAGACGAAGCTAGTAGGCTGGATAAAAGATCTTTTACGGCCTTTGCCTCCTCTTTGGCTTCGGCAGTATTGAAGTGAAAGAGATACGTGGCAGGGTCGGCGTTGTCAATCTTTTCAAAGATCTTAAGCATCACCTTTGGTGAAGAATCTGGAGTCTGCTGAAGATCTGGGCCAGGGTCAGCACATGAGAATACAGTATAGAGAAGCTGCATCTACCCACTGGTGATGTTGCTGATGTTGAGGGTGACAGTAGGAGGACCTCCAGAGTTGGGAGTCCAAGTGACCAGCTGATGGTCACTTGTGAGAGTCAGGATGCCCTCCTTCTTTTTGAAGAGGGTACGTCCCACTGGGATAGCCATGATGATGACTGATGAATAGAATACTATCACAGATTAATGAAGAGATTGGATCTTGATCCCCGCATGGAATATTCTACACGGCCTGAAAGACCTAGGCTGCCCATTAGAAGGGATGCCCTGAAGAATAGCCAAGTGCTTTGAGACACCTGAGAGGCTTTGTCCAGGCAGGGACCCACCTGCGGTCAGTGATTCACTCACTGATTACCTAAGTTTCTTGCCTGAGCAAGGCTGAACTAGACTTGATTTGTATAAGATAACAAGAATCATGTAGAGATACTTTACAATCGTTAAAGGAGCTCTTCTGTGTCTTGACAACTTCATATGCAAGTACAGGATCACAATAGATTCATCACCTAGGTACCTACCTCTCAAACTAATCAACCAGGTGATATCCTAGTACCGGGCTGGCGCTGTAAAGGTGGTAAGTGGAGCCGCTGCCGCTCGACTTTACTTTAGCACATGCTTGTGCCGACTCCAACCTGTAGCTGTGGATCCTTTTTTATTGACCTCACTCCAGCTTGATGAACTATTCGCCATGTATCCGTAGCTGGTAAATAGGTAGGTACCTAAGTAGGGAAGCAATGAGATCGGTTTTGAGTGTGCGTGCATCAAGTCAAATCGGGTCACGGCCTACGTCTTCTACATTAACCAACCGCATTCCCCTTGAACCTTGTTTTAGACAAAGGAGACATTAGAAATAACTACCGGTATCCGGTTCCTATTTGCTGATGATCTGCATACGTCAGAGGGACAGACAACAGCTTAGCTACCCCAACTGCAATGTCACCTGTGGCTGGTGAATTATCAATCACTTGCTTTTCCGTGGCTCAAACTCCCCCCTGGCCGTCCCAAAACTCTCTTACAGATAAAACCTGGAATTTGACCTTGTGGCGTCGGCTATTGACCCTGTTTGAACCACGTAAAAACTTCACGATGGCTGAGGTACTCCGTAATCTCAGTCTTTTCCGTGTGCCCCGATAACTGACTGGACTGGCACTGACACCTAGACCGTGCGAGGACGATCCTCCCTTTTCTAGGCCCAATGTTTTCTCTTTCGTCCGTCTACCGGTAGTCCACAAATGCACCACCAACTTTCACCTAGCCGCCTCACCTAGGCCACGGGGTAACCAGACGAACCTCTATTGAAAGCATCGCATACCTGCCTCCAGGACCTTGAAATCGTGGGGAAATACACCACAAGCGACGGCCCGGCTCAACGGGTGCCATGAGACGACGGTACAGCGTTTCCGGGGATCGAATCCTCCACGGCCAAGCATGGCGGTGATCCTCGGTAAAGACGCCTCAAGCCCCCGAACAAGACCCCCAAAGCCCCAAAAAAAATCCAAATGTGCCCCAATGACAGCTGTCACAAAAAACCAGCGATGACCTCCAAAACAGTGTGTCATGTGGGTTTCCGGACAATCAACACCGGTCACCTTTCACCTTGAATTCCCCTCTGAAAAGGCCTAGCAGTGGCTGACTGCACCGTGTGCCGCACGGAGTTTTCTCGGTGACCGAAGCGCTACGGGAGCTCCTGGCCAATGAATGCTCTAATCCCTGGCGGCCAGAACCGGGTTTGCCGGGGCGTCATAGTATTTTTACCAGCAGCAGGACATCAAAGGCCATGGAGCATTTAGCGACTCCGAGCTCCAGCCAGTCCCGGGCAGCCCAGCCAGTCCCAGTCCCAGCTCGTACCTACTACGTACCTGAACAATCAATTTCTTCTTTCTGTTCCTCCTCCGTATCCCTCCCATCCATCTATTCTATCCAATTCCTCTCCTCAGTCTTCACTGGGAATCCTCTGTCGACTTACTCCGCCGTTCCTTCGTGTCGCAATCAAGCTCGCCGAGGGATGCTTCCCATTCACATACTCTAGTTCCTTTACCTATATCTGTATCTGTCCTGTTTCTCCACACATACGCACGCCCGTCATGTTGAGGAATTCGCTCTGTAGAGCTAGCTCGCAGCTCCTTCGCGGTGCTCGATGCTCTGCTGCCTCTTCTACCGCCTCCATCTCGACCATCTCGGCCCGCACCTCATCATGGAAGCTCGCTGCCTCCCGCCGCCCTCTGGCTGTGGCCGCTCGTCGTAATTATGCGACCAGCGCGACCTCGGCACCTCCCGACCCCAACGATAACTTCCTTTCTGGAAGCACCGCCAGCTACATCGACGAGATGTACATGCAGTGGAGGCAGGATCCTGAGAGCGTCCATGTCTCTTGGCAGGTCTACTTCAAGAACATGGAGAACGGCGAGATGCCCATCTCTCAAGCCTTCCAGCCTCCTCCTAACCTGGTTCCTAACATGACCGGTGGTGTCCCTCGTTTAGCTGGTAACCTAGCCATGGAGGATGGCTCCGATGTCACCAACCATCTCAAGGTTCAGCTTCTTGTTCGCGCTTATCAGTCTCGTGGTCACCATACCGCCAAGATTGACCCCCTCGGTATTCGAGGTACCAACGATGCTAAGGGGTTCGCCAACATCAAGCCCAAAGAATTGAGTCTCGAGCACTACGGATTCACCGACAAGGACCTCGATACTGAGTACACCCTTGGTCCCGGTATTCTGCCTCGCTTCAAGCGCGACGGCCGTGAGAAGATGACACTCCGCGAGATTGTCGATGCTTGTGAGAGAATCTACTGCGGTTCTTTTGGTGTTGAGTTCATCCACATCCCTGACCGGGACAAGTGCGACTGGCTCCGTGAGCGCCTTGAGGTTCCCAGTCCCTTCAAGTACTCTGTCGACGAGAAGCGCCGCGTCCTCGACCGCCTTATCTGGAGTTCCAGCTTCGAGTCTTTCCTGGCTACCAAGTACCCCAACGATAAGCGATTCGGTCTCGAGGGTTGCGAGACCCTTGTCCCTGGTATGAAGGCTCTTATTGACCGCAGCGTCGATTACGGTGTTAAGGACATCGTTATTGGTATGCCTCACCGTGGTCGTCTCAACGTCCTCTCCAACGTCGTTCGAAAGCCCAATGAGTCCATCTTCAGCGAATTCGCTGGTACAACTGGTGCTGAGGATGAGGGCTCTGGTGACGTCAAGTACCATCTCGGTATGAACTTCGAGCGTCCCACTCCCTCCGGCAAGCGCGTTCAGCTTTCTCTCGTCGCCAACCCTTCGCATCTCGAGGCCGAGGACCCTGTCGTCCTGGGCAAGACCCGCGCTATCCAGCACTATAACAACGATGAGAAGACTCACCGCACTGCCATGAGCGTCCTGCTCCACGGTGATGCCGCTTTTGCCGCTCAAGGTATTGTCTACGAGTGTCTTGGCTTCCACTCTCTCCCTGCCTTCTCTACCGGTGGTACCATCCACCTGGTCGTCAACAACCAGATTGGTTTCACCACCGACCCTCGATTCGCCCGATCCACAGCCTATTGTACCGACATTGCCAAGGCTATCGATGCCCCCGTCTTCCACGTCAACGCTGACGATGTCGAGGCTGTTAACTTTGTCTGCCAGCTCGCTGCTGACTGGCGTGCCGAGTTCCAGCACGATGTTGTCATCGATCTCAACTGCTACCGAAAGTATGGCCACAACGAGACCGACCAGCCTTCCTTCACTCAGCCCCTCATGTACAAGCGCATCACCGACAAAGAGCCCCAGATCGACATCTACGTTAACAAGCTTATCGAAGAGGGTTCTTTCACCAAGGCGGATGTTGATGAGCACAAACAGTGGGTCTGGGGCATGCTTGAGGAGAGCTTCACCAAGTCTAAGGACTACACTCCTACCTCTAAAGAGTGGACCACCTCTGCTTGGAACGGCTTCAAGTCCCCTAAGGAGCTGGCCACCGAGGTCCTGTCTACCAACGAGACCAAGGTCAAGCCTACCACTCTGGAGCACATTGGTAACGCTATTGGAAGCGTTCCCGAGGGCTTCCACGTTCACCGTAACTTGAAGCGTATCCTCTCTAACCGAACCAAGTCCGTCGTTGAGGGCAAGAACATTGATTTCCCTACAGCCGAGGCTCTGGCCTTTGGTTCCCTTGTCACTGAGGGCTACCACGTCCGTGTCTCCGGTCAGGATGTTGAGCGTGGTACCTTCTCTCAGCGCCATGCCGTCTTCCACGACCAGGAGACCGAGGACACCTACACTCCTCTCCAGCACCTGAGCCAGGACCAGGGCAAGTTTGTCATCTCCAACTCCTCTCTGAGTGAGTTCGGTGCCCTCGGCTTCGAGTATGGTTACTCTCTGTCATCTCCTCACGCTCTTGTCATGTGGGAGGCCCAGTTCGGCGACTTCGCCAACAACGCCCAATGTATCATTGACCAGTTCATCGCCTCTGGTGAGGTCAAGTGGATGCAGCGAACCGGTCTCGTCATGTCTCTACCTCATGGTTATGACGGTCAGGGTCCTGAGCACTCGTCCGGACGCCTTGAGCGATACCTCCAGCTCAGCAATGAGGATCCTCGAGAGTTCCCCACTGGCGAAAAGCTCGTCCGTCAACATCAGGACTGCAATATGCAAATAGCTTACATGACCTCTCCCGCCAACCTGTTTCACGCCCTGCGCCGACAGATGCACCGCCAGTACCGCAAGCGTAAGTAATTCCAATTTTGACTCTGATTTCTATCAATACTAACTTTTCTTCAGCCCTCATTATCTTCTTCTCCAAGTCTCTCCTACGTCATCCTCTGGCCCGCAGCAACATTGAGGAGTTCACTGGCGAGGACGCTGGCTTCCAATGGATCATCCCCGACCCCGAGCATGAGACTGGTGCTATCAAGTCTCCTGACCAGATTGACCGAGTTATTCTCTGCACTGGTCAGGTCTGGGGTGCCCTTCACAAGTACCGATCTGAGAACAACATCGACAACGTTGCCTTCACCCGCATTGAGCAGCTGAACCCCTTCCCTTGGCAACAACTCAAGGAGAACCTCGACCAGTACCCCAACGCTAAGACCATTGTCTGGTGCCAGGAGGAGCCCCTCAACGCCGGTGCCTGGAGCTTCACCCAGCCTCGCATCGAGACTCTACTCAACAACACCGAACACCATACCCGCAAGCACGTCATGTATGCTGGCCGAAACCCCAGTGCCTCTGTTGCCACTGGTCTAAAGCAGGTTCACACCAAGGAGGAGCGCGATTTCCTCAATATGGCTTTCACTGTGAAGCAGGATAAGCTCAAGGGCGAGTAAGGGCATAAAAACTGAAGGGACAGGCTTTATAAAGGGGAATGCAACATGGACGGTATGGTATGGTATGGTAATTGCATGACCGTTAATCGTTTGGGGGGGAAGAAGTTTTAAAGAGCCGCTGGATCTGGGGAGCAATTGAGCTTCTCATGTAAACCACTTGTATCATACCCCCTCCTAGACGAAGGACACTTTTGCCCTACATTGGCATGGGCTTGGGAACGACATAGCATGATTTATTATTGGTTGAGTGTTTACACTGTTCATCATTTCCTTTACTGTATCTGGCGGTGCATAGATGTTATGTTGCACTTGATTTATTGACTTTGGCGGTCAGGTGACTTTCAACTGAGTTAATTATGATTTATTATTTCATCAAGATTCAATGCTACCTTGCCGCATCAAGCTTGACCTGCCACGGCCGGACGATTCCGTCATCGCCCGTCGTGACAAGCATTTCCTCCTCCCCGCGCCGTTCCGAGCCGGCATCATACCTCCGGCACCAGGTGATGTGATTGACCTCGTAGGGTCCGTGGGCTCCGAGCTGCGTAGTAAGTAGTCTCCACCCTGCTTGCTTGCTATCCTCAGTATTGGCCATGGGCTCGTCCGTCGTCGCGACATCTTGCTCCGAGTCCTCGGCGTACAGCGCTACGATACCGTCACTGCCGGTGCTCGCGACAAGTCCCGTCTGCGAACTCCATGCCACAGAGTAGATGTCGCGAGCGTGCACCTTGGGCAAGACGGCTGTGCATGTCCACTCCTCTCGTAGAGACCTCCGCATCGTATTAGGAATGCCGCCCAGAGCACCTGCCGAACCTCCTGTGTTGTTCTCATCTGCTTCGTCCTCCTGCTTTAACGTCCACACGCGGATCGTGTTGTCAGCAGAAAAGGTCAACAGGCGTGGGAAACGATCTCCCTCGCGTGGTCGCGGCTCCCACTGCAATCCCCACACGGTGCCTTCGTGACCCTCAAGAACAGCGACACACACCCAATCTGCGTCGCCATCCTCACGCCAGATGCGCACGGTGTTGTCGTAGCTTGCACTGGCGAGCACATCGGATGAGTAGCTGCGGCGAGCATTGCGGCCAGGGAGGTCAGGACACCAAGCGACAGCCTTGACATCGCCCTCGTGCTCATTGAGCACGGCGATAGTTTCCCACTCATCGTCCTCCTCAGAAGCGCCAATGTCCTCCCATATCCAGACCGATTTGTCGCGTGAGCACGTAGCCAAGTACGAGCCAGAGGGGCTGAAAGCGCAAGACTTGATCTCCGAATCGTGACCCTCGAGCACAAGCGTAAACTCCCACTCCTTGTTCGCAGCATCTTCGTCGTCGTCGTCGTCGTCGTCGCCATCATCGTTGTTCCGTTTACGCACACTCTGGGCCGTCACCTCCACCTCCAATCCAGCCCCCTCTTGCTCTTGGCCCTCCCAGCGCCATATTCCAGCCGTAGAATCAAAGCTGCCTGTGACGAGACACAAATTGCCTGGTCGCAGATGGGGCTTCCAAGCGACGGAGCGGACGGAGCGGGTGTGACCGCCGGTGAGGACGCTGTGGGCGGAGGCGGTCGAGAGTGAGAAGACGGTTACGGTCTTTGCGTGAGCGGTCGCGATGAGAGGAAGCGTTGGGTGAGGAACTGAGGCCCAGGCGCGCTCGTGAAGGTCGGGCTTGAAGGGCGCAAGGCCTGTGATGCGGGCCGAAGTCGGCGCCATGGTTGATTGATGAAGCCGCAAGGGCGGGCGGACAATGATTCAGCGTTTTGTGATGATCGAATCAAGTATATATTATAAGAGAGATAAGACTCAAACGGCAGCCTCAATCCCCTTTTAATTGTCGAGGTGATGATGCGACAATTAGTTCAATTTGCATTGGTTCTTCTTTCCCCTCCCTCTTTCAAAAGTTCGCAATGGGGTTGAGTGATAAGATAGCGAGAACCCCTCCATTTACTCAGTGACGTACAGGTAGGCACTTGTAGGTACTACCTATAGCATGGGTCTGGGGCGGATGTCAGCCATGATATACTACGAGAACAAACTATCAAGATATTATTTAGATAACTTTAGAACCATCTTCAATTTCCGTAGACTTATATATAATCTTGTTAAATAAAGAATTATTTTATACTTTCATTTTTCTTCTGTCATTCCGGGCTTCCTCCCAACCCCTTCACCTTTATCCTGACCCACGACCAGGCCTCCATCATGTCCCCCCCAGGCTTGAGCTTCTGTTCCCTCGCCCTCTCGAGACCACCTTTCTTGAACCCTCCTGGCAACAGTAGCCATACCATTGTAACAGCCCCGAGGAGCCCTACAATAATGGGCTGCAGAACTTGAACTCCAGTGCGTTGAGCGATGGCTCCCACCGCAAAAGGTCCTATAGCCGCGCCACCTCCTCCCACTGCAGCTGCAAACCCAATGGCACTGACGTGATAGTCGGCCGGCAGCAGCTTGGTTGCTGCAACCATTGCGGCCGGGAATAACGGTCCGAGGAAGAATCCAAGGAACATGACGAAAATGACAGAGGTAATAAAGTTGGGTACGAGCCAGTACAGCAATTCCAGCCCAATGGAAAGCATGAGATATACTGTGATGGCCGTCTTTTCACCAACTCGTTCTGTAATGAATCCCAACACAACCCGGCCTAGTGTCAAGCCCAGCCAGAAGAGCGTAACTGTCAAGCCCGCAAGGAAAGGTTTGGCATGCCGTACTCGAAGCATGAAAGTGACAATCCAGCCTCCCAAGCTCACTTCGGCTGCCACGTATCCAAAAAGAAAGGCAGCAACTATCCAGGTTATTGGCTCCTTGATGGCCATACGTGTTGTTGCACGGTCTTTGCCGTGTTCGAATCGGACCCTTCGTCGGTATTCTGCGCCAGTCGCGCCCCAGAACGCAGCAGTTCCAACGATGAACTCAACGGCAACGAGGCCTATCATGATGTAGAAGAAGATATACCATTCCAGATGACTCTCGGTTATCATAGCAGAGGCAATTAGTGGACCAATAGTCCCACCGAGACCGTATGCACCATGGAGGAAACCCAAGAGCTCGTTGGCGCGGTGCATGTTGCCGATCCAAGCATTGTAGCCACTATCTTGAACGCCGTTGCCAAATCCGGTGAACAACATGGCACAAGGTAGTGCAGGAAATTGAGGATGGAATGCCACGGGAACGTAGGCGACAAGGCGGCAGACAGGCCCAAGAATTGCGACACCTCGCTGGCCCAGCGTGTAGTGTATCCAGTTGTTAGTGAGCGCAGCAACGATGTAACCAGCGACGGGTACGATGAACATGGTGGATACTGTGGTGTAGTTGATATCATAGTATGTCTCAATCTGGGCACGTTATTAGAGAGCGACTCCGTTGAGGGCATACGCACATATGGCAATAGAGCCTGTAATCCAATCAGTCAACAACGAGTACTCGTTACGAGAGAGAGAGAGAGAGAGAGAGAGAGAGAGAGAGAGACTTGTGGCTTACACCCAGAGACGCATCATTCATGCCCATGATGAGAAACGATAGATTGGTCGCATAATAGCGATAAGAATTAACCCGAGGGCAATTCCAATGTTGTAGCTCGCTGATCGAATCTACATTATCAGGCTGCGGTATGGCTTCTTGTTTCTCTTGTTGCTCATCATGGTTTTGTTGGTTCTGTTCTACGCGGGAAGAATGCGAGCTCATGGGAAGATGGGGGCCCACAATCTGGTTAAAATGTAGTTTAGCTTTCTTCTGAAGATATGTTGGAAAAGATGCGTTTAATAGCTGAGGTAGGAGGAGTTTAAATGGAAGGTCAATCGGGTAAACTAATCGTCAAAACAAAGGCAGCCACTACGTCTAGCCGCAGTGATTCGAGATGAATCCTACCAATTCTACATATCAACTGTTGAGAAGCGGGATAACGGGACGATATCCCGAGATGCAAATCCAGTGGTGACTCGTGATTAGGTACTTTTCAGTGTCGTTGCCTAAGACACAAACCGCGGGGCCATTGTACATTTCACGGTAATATTTTAGGACTGTGTATGTGTTTGTACGATAATAAATACCAAAAATCTGGAAGGAGATTGTCTCATCGCACGAACCTTGGTCTTGAAGCTTGCAGGTGAGGTGAGGTCATTCCCTGACTTTGGTTTAAAAACGGGTCAGGAAGCTTAACTCAACCTCCCTCCCATCAAGCTCATCTGATTGGCTCTCGACTCTGGAGTTCGTCGCTGCCCCAGACCCATTCATTGCTAAGGTTTGATACTCTAATATCAGATTCCACAAACGTCTTATCAAAATACAATAGAAGTCTTAACAAACAGAGCATAAATTCAGAATCTCGGAGAATTCTTCACGTGCGTGGTCGCTTCGCTGTGAGGCTGTGCATCCGCGACTGCTTCGCCACACGCGGGGTCTTATTACAACGTCATCGGCGTGTCCGGGCACTTTTTGGTCGGTCACTTCAACGGGAGGCGGCTCAAAATACGACGTGAGAAACGCCCAACGATGCGCCTTGTGCCCAATAGAAACCCATGCAGTGCTGCGATGCTACGGCACGGATAGTGTAAGAGCTTTTGCGCGTTGTGGTCTGTTCTTTGTGGCTTGAAAGGATTGTCGTCATCTGCTTCATGAGAGAGAGCCCGCTCTTGGGCACTCAAATAACAATACCTAGCACTAGATAGATGGTCAAAACATTCTTCTGCATTGCCAAGATATTTAATATTCTGCTGTGCCACTAGAACTCTTCACCTTTCGTCTCCGTAAGGCTGATATTCGCCCGTTGCTGTCTCTCAAGCCGCCATCTTTCTCCTTTGTCCAGCCACACGAGTTTCCGATTTCCCCTCCTCACCAACACCACCCAAACTTCTCCCGCTCATTCAACTCTTTATTCCACGCCTAAACAATCATTGCTTGCAATGTCCAAAGACTATTACGAGTATGAAGAGTACTCCCGTCGCCGTCGCGACTTCTCCCCCGACAACTACTCCGGCGGCGCCCCGAACCCTCAGCAGCAAGGCCCCCAGCAGGGTCCCCCTCCACCTGGTGCTCCCCCTTATGCCTCGACATCTCGGCTAGATGATCCATACTATGGCGGCGTGCCTCCTCCCCCGCGGGACCGCATGACCCTTGAACCTCCCGAATCCCAAAACCGTCCGCGCTCTGTTCCGCCTAACACCGCCATGGTCCGGCGTAACCGGTCTCGCTCCCGTCCTCCCTCCGACGATGGCTATGACGACAGACGCAGCTCGCGCAACCGCTCGCCCAGTCCTATCACCCGCGCTCGCAATGTAGTCGATGAGAACTTCTCCCACTCTGCGTCTGGTATTGGCGCCGGTCTTTTAGGCGCCGTCGTTGGTGGACTTGTAGCTCGCGAGGCCACCGAGGCTGCGACGCGTCGCAAGCACAAAACTCGTGGCTATGAGGACGAGAATGAGGACCGCACCCGCCTTGTTTCCACTATCCTCGGAGCTGTGGCCGGTGGCCTCGGAGCCAACGCCCTCGCCAGTCGAGTCGAGGACTCGAGGGAACGCGACCGGCGGCGTCAGCTCGATTGGGAGCGTGAGCGTAGCTACGTCCGCGAGGAGGAGATGCCTCGGTACGAGCGACGGAGATCGGGTGATCGGGATCCGGATGATGACCGTCGTGGTCGCGACCGGTATGACCGCAGCAGAGCGCTACCGCAAGACGATGATGATGATGACTATGACTTTGTCTACGATGACCCGCGCTACGAAGATCGGGAACCTCGCCGGCGCAGAAGCGAGGACAATTATCGGCATCGCCAATAGTGACCTTGCCTCTGATTTCTCCGCTCTCACTTTATGACTTTCTACGACCGAGTGCGTTTTCCCCAGTGTTTGTATTGCGACTGGCACGTTTAAAAAGCCATGAAGGATGCTAAAAAGGTATCCCGACACGGACTGAAAGATTAAATTACATTTGGGCTTAGGAACATTAACGAGGAATGACTTGGCGTCTTTTGGATATTTTTTATAATTTATATGATCATGTTACTAAATATGGTTCATGATATCACGTATTACCTACCCGTGTGTTTGTGAGTGCCCAGGCATCGTCTCGCTTTCGCTATTTACGTCTAAACTGAGCTACAACTAATCCTATGAAGTAATTGCAATTATCCCAGTTGCCTTTCCTGTTGGTAGTTGTTCCGTTATGTAATTGAAAGCTCGCAAGGATGCCAATTTAACCCGCCCAACGCAGCAAGACAAAAAGCAAAAAAGAAACATCATAGCACATCGTTGATCATCTCTCTACCCATGAATTGTCCACTGTCGCTCGTCTCGACCATGCGAGCCCTTACCATGACCTCCATTGTGATCCCGCTGTTCTCGACTATCCAGCTCCCTCTCGACAATCACTTTGAAGAATTGAGCAATTTCGGCGAGAGCAACCTGCTGTTCATCCGAAACACCGAGCATCTTGAAAATCGACTGGGCGTCGACTAACTGCTTCGCAATCACAGAGTCCGGCTGGCAGAAAGTGCGGACGCACATGGCCCTGGCATTGACCTTCATCGCATGCAGAAGCCCGCCAATCTCGATGGGATCGGCCTGTCGACGGCCGTAGAAACGAAAGTCATCGATGTGCAGGTTGACTAGCTCGAGTTGTGTCTCTAGATCGTAGCGGAAGCCAACGACCTTTGGACGACCCTTGTTCTGCCACGCATCCGCCACCTTCTTGAGCTTGTCGGGCACAAGTCGGCCCTTGTCCAACTGCACAGTGATGTAGTCGTTTAGTGCAGTGCTCAGGTTGAACTCTAGTTCGCAGTAAAGGAGACTTTGCTCCCTGGCATTCAGTGAGATGGCAACCTGCGATGCTGGGCGAGGTCGAACCGCAGGCTGGGCTCGACGAGAGTTATGATGTAGCTCTGCCTACGCCTATGTTAGCACGAACATGTGTTTCTGTGTTTTTTCTTCTTCTTTTTTTCTCTCCACAACATACCATGTCTTTGGCTATCTTCTTGATGCTATCCAAGATTCCTGCCTTCTTTTGGGGTGTCTTCGCGACCTGATCAGTGCCCCTGTCGGTACGTTCTAACCATCCGTTGTCTCCAATCATTGTTTTCTCTCCCTTCTTGGCACTAGGATAGTCTGCTCCTCTGAAATAGAATTGTAAAGGTGAAAAGAGAGGAGTATTTGGAGCAGGCAGGTTGTTGTTGTTGTTGTTGGCACGTACTGTAACGACCTGAGGGATCGGTGGCGAGTGCACCTCGATAGCTCGAGCCTGTCTCAATCCATCGGCCGAGCTCTTGGAGCGTCGAGGTCTGTTTATCAGAGGCTCTGGATAGCTTGCTGATTCTCTGATCATGGACGGGTCGTGATTCTGAAGCCACACCTTGTAGGAACCATCTTCAGTCTTATTGAATTTGGATCGTGACCGGACATGACTGATATGAAGAGGTGGTGGATGAGCCGTAGCCTCAGGAGAGTATATAGAAGAGGCATCATCGTCAAAGATTGGGCTACGCTCAAAGCGTCCCTGGCCAAGCGGGGAGACTGTGTCAGGGATGTCTTCCATCTCAGCTGGCCGAGGTGTGACCCCGCTACGCCGACCAGTCCCAAGTTGCAAGGGAGAAGGTGGGTTTCTTTGGCGACGTGAAGCTATACTAGCGGAGAAGACGTCCTTCGAGGAGCCTGACTGGCGACCGGGCATGAGCTCAGAAAAAGTTGGAGAATCTACTCCCGAACCATCATCTTCTCCCATGGCCCAGCTATATGGAACCTTGGGTTGGGAAAGTTTCGTCTTGTTCTTTCGAGGAGTTGATCTCGGAGTTTCCATTGCAAACCCCTTCTTGGATTTCGTTGATTTCGTTGGACTGCTGTTGACCTTATTACTAAATCTGCAGAGCTATTAGTATAGCGAGATACCTATGTATTGCTTCAAGTGTGACATACGCGTCGGTGATCTTGTCAACTTGACTCTCAGTCAGGTTCATGCGAATATGAAGTGGCTGTCTGACAAGACGCTTGCGTGGGGATAGTGAACGCGCTCGTGACTCAAACCCAGGTGATAGAGTCAGGAAGTCTCCTCTAAGGGGCGTCAAGCCAGATGTTGAAGGGTCAGAATAGCGCCCTCGATTCGAGCCGTCTTGTTGCATTGAATCTAAGTGCTCGAATGACAGCAGCTTGAAGTGATCAAACTGGAAGAAACTATTTGTCAAAGTGGAATAGCTAGACGATAGAATGAGAATAAAATCGAGATAAAAACAAATGGATGTGGTTGCCATGGGCGAGGGTAATGAATCAGGGACTGGAGATTGTTTGTTCGAGGGATTGGTTGTTAAATCGCCGTCGGCTGGCAACAAGTGCCAAATATACACCAGCACTGGCGAGCGCCTGGCGAGCACCCAGCGACTGAAATATAGCACTAAGCCCTTCTGCTGTTTTGATATGTCTGGAAGAGCAGATGAATAGCATCTTGGTGGGTGATAACTTCGTTATAAGAAACTGAAAGGGTAGTTTGCCTGAATTCCTCACATCATCTGGCTGACTTCAATGTAATGTACATAGCAGTATGGCCTGATTCACCATGTAAGACTAACACGAGCTGCGCTTCCATCGATAATCGATACCACTGTCAAACCAAAGCTGAGGTGTGAAGGGGCCCTGGAACCTCCATGAATACACCAATTCTTTCGGCGGAGAACCGGTAGCCATGTCCATTGCTTTATCCTCGGCGACAGGTAGTTCTCTGATAAAAGGTGGAAGAGGTCTATTGTCTGTGAACAAGCCGAATTTCCGTGCAAAGTTTGCATTAGGTATCTCGCAATCCCTGGCGAGAAGATCTAATTGCTGCTCGAACATATCGTGAATCAGTAGAGCTGAGTGATTTTCTTGCTCCAGTGCGGTCCGTTGCGTGTCACTCTCTCCGGTATCCTTCTCTGCCGAGCGAATCTTGTGCATGATTTCCGTTATCTTCCCGCGTCTTATGGGCTTCAAGCTTAGCGATCGATGATGTGCGGTTCGCTCGTTCTGTTCCGACGGCTTATCTGGATCGCTCCTTTTCGGTAGTTCGCCTAGGTCAATAGACTTTTGACCAACAAGTCTGCCTTTGTGACTCGTGTTTTCGTTCCATTGCATCTCATGGAACTCTCTGGCCTTGAGCTGACGAAATGGACGCGTACCTCCGTTGCGAGATGAGACGTACATGGTATGTTCTATCATCCAATTCTTCCGTATCCCAATACCACTGGGATAGAGGGATGATCTTGTAGTAGTGGGCGAATAGTCAGAGAGCCTCGTGCGGTATCTTTGGGGGTGGCTCTTCCTCCACTGAATTAGGGCAGTGGTCGGTGTGATATTAGACGTAACGGTCGTCAGGTGCGGAATATGAGGAAGCTCGAGGTCGGCCTGTTTCGCCTGTTAGAACCATTTTTAGCAGATCTAGCTGCATGATTCCGCACATATCTATTCAGGTGATCGTATCTCCAACGCTGAAACGCAGCGCCTGGATCATCTGAATGATGGCAATCGACCTCGATCATCTCGTAAAGCACGCCTCCTGCAAGCCCTAGGAATTCGTCACCGAGGTGGTCTCGCAGCACCAGAAAAACCTATGTCAAGTCAGATAATAGCCGTCTTGGATCTGCATGGACATCTAACAAGGCGGATACCGTCACGATACTGGTAGTTGCGAGGGATGTGGGCGCAGTATCTCACAAGAACGTTTCGGCATTCTGCTGGGTTGTTAGTCTTTGTTTTTAACCCGCATTCATTTCGCACTGACTTTCTTCATCGAAGATCTCTGTGATGTCGACGGATTGATCTCCAGTACGAAACGTAGAATATCGTGTCGTATCGTCCATTCCCGTGTAACCGGTTTCCAACGATCCTCTCTTTCGAATTTGAGGAGCAAGAGTTGGATGAGCCTGGAGCCGTGCACAATGATCGAAGGGAAGCCATACAGTGTATTCTGAACACGAGTGACTGACTTTTCAAGTTTGCTGCATGATCGGAACTTTCACAAGCCATGAACATGATTATGACTTGCCCATGGCAAGGAAGGGGCATGTCTGATGAATGGATCATGTGCTCACAAGCTCAACCGGCACTCGCGATGAGCACATCACACAAAGAAATACAGTTGGCCTTCCACATGGCAACTTCCATTATCACTTAGCAATGGATGCTGAAGAATGCACCTTCCTTCTATGCTTCACTCTAGGGTAGATCCTATATATCTCGGATGCGGTAAGATTGCGCATATGGTGATGGATGGCTCTCAGGCTCGAATATTGTTGTGTCTGCTGGCAGTACAACAACAGTTGCTTACTTGCGGTTCATTGTAGCATACGCTATTCTTCCCGCTACTCTTCCCGTCAGAGCATGTTCGTATAAACGAGTGGTATGTGCAGTTGATCCATCTTTTCAAAGCGTGGTAGCGCCGGCAGTGACATCAATGAAGCAGGAGTATATGCCCTCACGCACTGCACATTTGCTGGCAGAATGAGGTTTTAACTATGTTCAACATGTTTGGCAATTACTGGAACCATGTCGTTCGCTCCAGCAAAGGACCTTGGGAGATGAGATCTCGGCCTCTCACCCGGCATTCACAGGGCCCACAGCCCCTCCACCCCGTCGTTGACAACGCTAAGCACTTGTTAAGATTTGTTAATATTTGCTGTGATAAAAGACGTTGATACTAGCAAACGTTATCACGATTCGGCGCCCCTGCAACCGAGACAAAAGCCGGACCCGGTTGCGGCTTCCCGAAAACAACTCCCGGATTCCCAAAGAGGCAGTTCAGTGTGGGGTCTCTGGGGCAAAGAGGAGACAAGAAATCTCAAGACAGTCGAACCCCATGACGACAAGTGGTTGCTCGTCTCTTCAATATTGGCTAGGGATGGGGGTTGGAGGTTGGTTAGACCGTCTCTCTAAAGCCACCGCACCAAAGAGCCAACACGCTCTCCACATCCAATACCGAGTCTGATGCCGTCAATCCTCCTCGGGTCGCTCTGAGTCTGAGCCGCACCGGGCTCTTGCTGTCCGGCCAAGCCGCCGGTACCTCTGAACATCATGTCGCATTTGCATATATTACGCGACCCCCCTTCGACTTGAATGAGTTTTGCTAGATTGACCATATCTGGTTGTCCATGTTTATAGATACCCAAGTCATATATCTTTTCCTACTACATCATGTCTCTATCACAATCTGATCGCTCACCTTACTATGACATTGGTAAGCCCGTTCCAGCTGATTATACCCTCGAGTTGAAATCTAATATACCTTCTACCAGTCATTGTTGGTGCTGGGCCAGTTGGCCTCATGCTGTCAACATGTCTTGCCCGCTGGGGTTACAAGATCAAGCATATCGACAACAGAGCTGAGCCGACTCCGACCGGTCGAGCTGATGGCATTCAGCCCCGCTCTTTGGATCTCCTTCGTAACATGGGCCTTAAGTCAGCCATCATGGCTCACCATCCAGCCCGCGTTTACGAAGTTGCGTTTTGGGACCCATCTTCACCAGGACAGGGCATTGCCCGAACCGGAACATGGGCGAGCTGCCCCGACTTTATCGACGCTCGATACCCTTTCACAACCCTGCTACACCAGGGCTTGATCGAACGCGTCTTTATCTCGGACCTTGAGAAGAACGGAGCGCATGTTCAGCGACCATGGTCAATCAAGAGCTTTACTTCCGACGAGAAATCCAACCCCGCCTACCCTGTCACTGTAGAGCTGGAGCACGTTGATGGTACAGCTCACGAGACTCTGCACGCCAAGTATCTGTTCGGTGGCGAGGGTGCAAGGTCATTTATTCGCAACCAGCTTGGCATTGCCGTTCACCACAAGGATCCTATCGCTCACGTTTGGGGCGTCATGGACGGCGTAGTGAAAACTGACTTTCCAGACATCAAGGTGAGCTCCTTCGTTCTTCAGTAGCCTCTACGGGTTTCTTACCATCCTTAGATGAAATGTACCATTCATAGTGACCATGGTTCCATCATGGTTATTCCTCGAGAGAATAACATGGTTCGTCTCTACATCCAAATCGCATCTTCGACAGACCCGGATTGGAACCCCAGACAAACAGCTACCGAGGAACAAGTGCAAGAGTCAGCCAAGAAGATCTTGCAGCCATACTCTATCGAGTGGGAGCGCGTTGAGTGGTATTCCGTCTATCCCATCGGCCAAGGTATTTCTGAAAGATACACTTTGGATCAGCGAGTGTTCCTGGGCGGTGATGCTTGCCATACCCATAGCGTAGGTGTTTCTGTCCCGGTGCATGTATGGTGCGCTAACACAACCATAGCCGAAGGCTGGACAGGGAATGAATACCGCGTTCCTTGACGCCCAGAACCTTGCCTGGAAGATCCACGCGGTCGAGTCTGGCTTCGCTAACCGGGAAATCCTCAAGACTTACGAGACGGAACGCAAACATGTCGCTGAATCTCTGCTCGATTTTGATAACCGATATGCGAAGCTGTTCTCTCAACGACCACCTGCAGCAGATGAGGTGCACGCTGCGTCGGCGAACCATGGCAACAGTAGTGACAGCCAGGGAAACGAGTTCATCAACACTTTCAAAGAGTCGTGCGAATTTACCAGTGGATATGGTGTTTACTACAAGCCCAATGTTTTCAACTGGTCGCCCGAACATGCTGCACAGTCGCCACTGATCCATCCCAAGGGAACCAAGCTACGGACGGGTCGTCTTTTCATCAATTCGAATGTGACAAGGGTAGTAGATGCCAACGTCGTGCACCTAGAGCAGGAAGTTCCCCTGAACGGCGCGTTCCGGCTGTTCGTTTTTGCAGGTGTTCCATCAAAAACGCGTCAGGCTTTGAAGGACTTTGCCAACCATCTCGGCAGCCAACGATCCTTCTACGCAGCTTACCAGCGGCCTGATCTCGATAAGGTCTCGCATCACGAGAAGCACCTTCCTCATAGCCGCTTCTTCACTCTATCCACGATCTTTGCCTCTAAGCGACCCGATATCGAGATTTCTCGAGACGTGCCTGGAGTCCTCGCTCGATACAGGGATCATGTATATGCGGATGATCGATCTGACGCACGATTGCCACAATCAAGGGCTGTAGCACATGCCAAAATGGGCTTAGATGAAGAGCTTGGTGGAGTTGTTGTAGTCAGGCCAGATGGATACGTGGGTATTGTGGTTAATCTGGTAGAAGGCAGTGGAACAGTGGACGCGCTGAACGAGTATTTCTCGTCTTTCTGTACGAAGAAGTTGGGACCTACTTTGGCGCAGCTATAAGAAAGGTTGCGACATGTCTCTGGATGGGTGAGGGTAGATGTGAACGCGTTGATCTAATGTAAATGATTACTTTAGCGAACGTATATACAAATACTTAGATTATTTTAAGATGAAGGCTGCTTCTGCACGAACAACAATCACATTGATGCTTTTTGATGCCATAACCTGGGTGTTTACATTTGGCAGCTGGACCCAGAGCTATCTATTTGAGGCGTCTTGATCAAGATCCAGCTAGCACATCCTATCGACTTGCTTAAACTACTATACATCATTCTATCCATCAAACTCCACGAAGACTCGATATGATTCTATCAGTCTAATGTTTGTGAACGAGCGAGGATCCGATGACGCACTCCCAGCTCCATGCCACTGACCAATGAAACGCTGACGTCTAATTTGCAGACCAGACTCTCACATTGACCAATAGAAGTGGCGCTGCAACGGCTGAGAAATGGCCCTTCCGCAACTGTCAGTGCACGCGCACTGACCTGCCAGCTGCGGCTGAAAGCAACTTCCCTTCTTTTAACATCCAGTCCACTGTAAGCAACTTCTATAGTGACCTCAGCGCCTGTCGGTTTGCGCGTTCACGATGGCTTCACGGGACCTATTCGAATACTAATTGAGAAGTGGCTGCAGCAACGCGTGATTGATTGGTACGCACGCGCTTCGGGCCCGAGCTTTGCCTGGTACAAAACGCCCTCGACACCGACTTGACCTCCCCTCTTCCTTCTTCTCTCGATCATCAGCAACTGCAGCTTCGATTCAGCTTTGATTCAGCTTCACTTCAACTTCAGTTTCGCCTCTTGTAAGAACAGCCCCGCATCAGCTTCTTTGCTACCTGACTTCCCCATCTTTCGATTCACCGCTGTTGCAATCGGCACTGCTTGGCACCTGCACCACGGTTTGCTTCTGCCTTCATTGTCACTGCGAGTCAATACGTTCTTGCTGTTCGAGCTCTCTTTGTTTGCGCGCCAGCTACCACCCTTTTACCTCTTTCTTCGTCTTCCAGACTTGGAACTCGTTGGACTTGATTTCAACTTAACCTCACTTCACAACGCGCGACTGCTTCGGCTGGACCTGCACTCTTCTTCACTTCATATTGCATCGCATCGCATCGCATCGCGCTTTACTCAACTTGATTCCGCCTTCTGCTTTTCCTCACCGTTCTTCCTTCTCGTCATCACCATGTCTTTCTCGTTGCATACTCGTATTTCTGTGCACCAGTCCGCTAATCAGAACGGAAGCCCCGTGCCTGCACGCCTTTTGGAAGCTTCCCAAAGGCGACGCCGACTGCGGATTGCTCCTAAGCAGGCCAACATATTTCGCCAGGTGCAGCCACCAAAGCCTGTGGAATTCATTACCCCTCCCAGACAGATCAGGAGGCCCAATGTCCGTCTTCTGATTGATTCACCACTACCTCGAGCCGAAATCTTTGAAGATCCTATTCTTCGCGACAGATTCATTAACACTGATTCTCCGGTCCCCTCAGCTCAGCTCAACCGACGACCACGAACCAAAACTGTCAATCCTGACGTTTCCGAAACTTTCTCCATAACTGATCCCACTGTCGTTGTCGTCGATGGCATACAGACACGCAAGCGTCGCGCCCAAGACACTGAGATCGAACTTGTTGCCGCGGAAAACGGCATCACAAACACTACAGACCCTATCGTTACTATTCGTGAAGGGGAGACAGTTCCCAACGAGGAACCTGGCCGGCAGGCCCATGTGAGTTGTTGCTTTTCACTGTACTTTCCTGTATATTGACCAGCTTTCACAGAACTCAAACTACATGCTCGGAATTGTCACGAACGCCAAGTCCATCACCAGGATGATAACTAGCATTTACTCGGCCTTCACTGGCATCGGTGAGACGATCAGCAGGCTTTGTACGTTTTGACTTGATGCCGACCTAGTGGTTTGTGCTAACTCCTGACTAGTACACCCTCAGCCCTACCAAATTGCTGAGTTCCGCTCTTGCTTGAGCGAGAATCAAGTCAGCAACAAGCGTGTCAAGATCAGCACCAACCGCGATGACACCACACCTAAGAATGCTGGTACCACTGGCAACAGTGGGTTTCGTTGGGTGGACCGAAATGGCCTCACTGCCCTGATGGAAGAGTACATGCTCTTTTCTAAATCCCTGGCTAAGGTCTGGGAGTGCCTTGAACGAGGAACCCGAGATGAGGCCAACAAAGATCTGCAACCCTTGAGCACCAACATAGTCGACAACGCCCATGATCGTGCTATACTATACAGCGGCCGGGGTTACGACTTGACTGAAACTTTCGCACTACAACTAAAGCGGGTTTTCGAGTATCTGGACAAGATCTACGAAATCGGCGTCATCGTCAAGATTCGAGACAATAACGAATTTGTCCCCTCTGTCCTGGATTATGGACTCTTCCCAGGGTTTATTGACAGTCTGCAATCAATCAAACACTTCCTGTCTGGCCCAGCCCTTCCCGTTGTTTGCAAAGATATCCTCCGAAAACACGGAGAATATGAATGGGAGGTCTCACAGGCATTCCTGGATCGGATTGTGCTTGATATTAAGGCTATCATTCGCGACCTTCCGGCACCAAGCTACGTTGACTCTCGAGAGTATCGTGACAGCCTACAAGCTATGTTCCCCTCTCCCTCACGAACTGACCTGGACATGCATTTTTTGCTTCCTGGATCATTCCCTGAATATGATGACCCCAAGGAGCCCGTCGAACAACCTCCTGAGCAACCAGTTGCACAGCCCCCGATAGAAGTGTTTTTGGCCGAACCAGAGCCAGCATCACCGCGCCCAGTCATCTCTCGCCCTAGCTACTACAAGAAGGACTTTCTTCGTGTTGATATTGACCAGAAGATAATCAATCGGATAACATCCGAGGATTATCGCCAGACTTTTTACGAGGAAAGCGATGAACATCGCGTCATCAAGGATAAATACATTACCGACTTCGAACCCAAGGTTCCTCTTATCTCGGATGAAGCAGGATCTATCAGATCTATTCTTCGAAACCGACGAAAGCACCCCTCCAGAGTCACGCCAAAGCGACTCGGCATAACGCGACGACCTAAGGCTGTGCGTTTTACCCAGGATACCGTTAGCCCCAAATCACGAACTCGTCTGGGTCTTGATGTACCCAAGAAGATCAACTACGATGGAACCGGACGCGCCCTTGCTCCTACTGAGGATTTCCAGGAGCAGCGCCCTAGCTGGGCCCGCAGATGGCTCAACCTCCCATCTACTCCGGCTGAAGAGCCACCCAAAGATCGTTATTTTCCTTCCAGCACCAACTTCCGTCTTCGCATAGAAGAGAAGGATGAAGTTGATCCTGACACTCGTATCAAAGAGATCTTAGCGCTTCCGTCATTAAAGCTCCTTGAAATCTCTGATGATTCAAAGGCTAGAATTGAACTTCAAAAAGAACAGGCTGCCCAAAAAGCTGCCGAAGAGGCTCGCCTGGCTGCCGAGGCAGCACAGCGTGAGGCTGAGGAGAAGGCTCAACAGGAGCTCGAGGAACGTCTGGCACGATCTGGTGGGCTCCGTATGCCTAATCAGACATTCGTCACGCCTGTTTCATCAGAGTGGCACAGAAAGGCATTGGATACACTCCGTGCAGCACCTAGTACATCCCTTGCAAAGTCTGCAGAGGGTGTTGATCTGCGAAAGCACGACTTTGCCAAGGTCGTGGCGGCGACTGAATGGCTCAACGACGAGATTGTCAATGCATCTCTTTTGTGGCTCGACCGAGCCATCAACTCAGCCGCCGGCATTAAGGATGTCAAGCGGAACACTCGCAAGTGTCTGACCATGGGTTCTTTCTTCTTCAAGCGTCTCCAAGACCAGGGTACAACTTCAACTCAGCGGACTCTCCGACGATATGGAGTGGAGAAGAGGAACTTTCTTGACATTGATACCATCCTTCTACCAATTTGTGAGCGTTCCCACTGGACATTGCTCGTTATTCGCCCTTCCAAGAGGACAGTTGCTCACATGGATTCTATCAACGCATGTGGCAACTCTTCCTACACCAACCGTGCAATGGCTTGGATCAAGGATATTCTAGAGGAGAAATTCATTAAGGATGAATGGAAGGTTATCCTTCACGAGGCTCCTCTGCAGAACAACAGCCATGACTGCGGTGTCCACACCATTACCAACGCTATCTGCGTTTCTTTGGGCCTCAGCCCAATTGATTCATACACCGCAAATGACATGCCAGCACAGCGAATCCGCATTGCTTGCATGCTTCTCAACGGCGGTTTCACCGGAGACTTCGACTTACGTATTTACTAGTTACCGAACATTGACTCAGCATTAACTATGGCTTATCGACGATGCATGATTTTTTGTACAAGGCGTTTGAGGCAGAGTTGGTGTGGTACCTCTCTGAAAATAGCAAAGGGTGTTTTAGGCAAGATACCACGAGCAAGCAGCTGCATTGTTAGGCATTCGCATTATTAGGCGTTTACATGTTTATTTTGGATGACGGAAAGGAGGATGGCTCACCAGGGCGGCTTGAGCAGTTTGTTTGAATGAGTTTCACCAGGGAGGCACAGTACAGTTTGGAGATTCTGACTGCTGTAGAAGGATAGTTGGTAGGATTAGCCCCTGACAGTGATGGCGGATGAATGAAAACAAAATCCCCAGACATTAACACAATTTTGGCTACATGTCTGAAGGGACAGTCGTTTCCTCGTGGCATGTCTTGTTGTGGCGTTGTTGATTACGGCTCGCTATCGATGGCGACGCTGACGTGAAATCATTAATAACTATGTTACTGTACTTGTGTGTTTTGGCATCTTTCTAGTCAACCATGAACTGTGCGCAAAGTTGGTCGAGACATGCGGTAGCCCACTCTATACGGGAACGCACCAGAGCAGTCTCCATCCTGTCGCGCTCTCTCAAGCTTTTGACGCAGTCTCGATACAGAAGTGCAAGCCACGAGCGCAGCCAACCATCCCTTCCACTTACATCTCTGGGTCTATAGCGCACTACGGCTGTCCACATTTTCTTACGTACAATTATAAATCCGTCAGCACGTAAGCGAGCAAGGTTGGGAAGAAGAGCCTCAAAAGACAAAGGACAACGGCGGGTCCGTGATGCCATCCCCCACAGGACCGCAGGTTAAGTGGGTGACCCCGTGAGTCTTTGACTCTGTGCTGTCCTATCTTTTAGGTGGTCTGTTCTCTCTTACGATGTAGTAACCGCCGAGACCAGCTATTGAGCAGACGTGTTGTCGACTAGTCCATCTGATTTAGACGCGTACCGACCAAGATAAGGGGTTGTGGCTATTAACTGGCATGTCGTATCTGGTTCAGGCATGCGCCAAAGGGTTGCGTCTGTCGTTGGCCATCTGAAGAATAAAGTAGAGCCTGGTGGCTGGCTTGGCTGCATATGCTTTGAGGCGTGGCAGAACGAACCCGAACGCTTAGATGCAAAGAAGAATGGAAGTTTCGCTCAGCCAGTCAAGGGGGAGTTTCAACATTGATGTCTTTCAAATGAAGCACGGTTCAAGTGCGTTGGCGCAGTGAGATAGATTCCATCAGCTAGGCTTCCCTGTGTACAGGAATGCGGACCAACCGTCTGTCCTTTTGTCAGCTTAGAGACCAAGATTAGGTAAAGCTTGGCATGTGTCGTGGTCTATGTAGGGCTACCAGAAACCTTTAAAGAAAAGGTCGGCAACGGGATTCTAGAAGGTGTGGAGGGAAGGTTGAAGTGAAGGGCGGCCATACTAGCAAGCAGGTTCCCACAAAGAAGGTTAGGGATCAACAGGGCGAGGTTGGACTGAGACTGTTGGCTTCCACATTCCTTCAAGCCTGGAAACCTTAATCTATCCGATGCCCATGTAAAGGGTTGGATCAGTGTTTGCTGGGCTTTCTTGTTAGGTCGGGTCGGGTCGGGTCAGCTTGGAATAAGGTATTCAAGGACAAGGCATGTCCTCAGCCGCAGGCCACCATTTGATATGTGGAAGCAGTTTTGCCACAGGAAATGCGCAACGTGCAAAACAAATTTAGAATCCGTCTACAAAACACACCCCATGGCATACATGAATGGCCTTTCTGTGAAAACAATGAAGGTAGAGAGCTTCGGTTGTTTGCTCTGCGCGTGGGTTCGTCCTGTGGTATGTGCTCAAAGCCTGAATGTGTAGACGAACGAAACCTCGTCATATCAGTTAGACGTCATATCGCCCTGAACGATAGGCTGCCATGCGGGCGTGTGAGACGAGATGACCCTGGTCGACCTTACCGCCTCTTGTACTTGTTTTGTAAGGACCATTCTTTAGGACCCCGTACCTCATCATAACCCCCAATCGCTAGCGACTAAGCGTGAGAAACGGAGCTCGTCGGTAAGGTCATCGTCGATTGCTTTAATCCGCCTACCGATGTGTACCGATCGTGGAAGAAATCTGAGAAGCCGAGGATATCGTATTAAATGTCGCAGACTCGCGTCGTTTGCCCACAGACCACGCGCCATTGGGGCATCTAGCCTCTATGCCAGCAATGCTAGACGAGTCTCCTAGAGCCGCCGTTCAGACGGTATCCTCTTCTGACGTCCGCGTTCGGGGCCCGACTCATCCCGTCTGCTCGGTGCCAAATGCATATGTCAAGTCCCGAGCCGTTGTAGCGGTAGAAGTTTCCCGACATGGATGGTCTCGCTGCAAAACTGGAGACAGGCACCGCCAGTATGGGTTTCCCGAAGGAAGAAAAACCGATAGTTCCAAAAAGCCTCGGGCCTTCGAGAAAGTCTTCTGGAGCGCGCCGAGAAGGGAGGCAGCGGAATTGGCTGAATCTGGGTCTGGGCAGGGCCACCAAGAGGATTGCTGGGGCGACAATTGGGTCGTGCGTCTGTATGTAAGATGATCTGTAGCAGGCTTTTTTTCTTTTTTCTTTTTTGCCCTCCTTCTCGGGTGTGTTGGTGGTGAGAGATGGAGACACGGCGAGGCCGGTTGGTGTTGAGTGGTGTCACCTCGCCCAATACAAAGGCTAAGCAAGGCAAGGGTGGTGTGGTTCGTGACATCGTGTTAACGAGCAACCTGGCACACATTGCCCAACCTGGAAGGCTTCCAGAACAAAACGCCACTTGGGTGATTGCTTCTAGAAGGATTCCATTAGGGCTTTGTTTGGTCTTCCGTCGAGCTTCTAGAATGAGCCACCAGCAGGTTCAGGATGGCCAAGAGAGGTACTGAATACCTCGTAGCGCCCTCAGCAAAGTCCGCATGGTCGTCGGTTCGATTACCGATGTGGCCTGTGCTCCATTGTGTGACACTGTGACGTTACTGGGTCTTTCGTCTGGTTGTCCATCCACCAAGCGACGGCCCGTTGAAAGAATGGGTGTAGTTAAACATGGCTTCCTGCCTTACTCGAAAGCCTGGCATCCTTGATGTAATAGTGCTCTAAAGGCCTCGGTCTTTACAGACTGAAGCATTGGGACAGAATCGTTGTACACTTCGATTTGACTCCCACCAAGACACAATTGTTGAGATCGATGTGACCTTCCTCAGGCAGTGGTGACCAAATGCGCTGCTGCGGTATTTCACCCCTGCTACTGCTCCTGATAGGTAGTCCGTGTGGCCTATTTGGCTCAGGGTGGTAACTTACAGGCTTGCTCACCACAGCCCGATGATATCAACTAAACCAATATCTGAATGGGTACAATCGAACTTGCACTTCGAAGTTAGTCGTGAAGAAGCAAGTAATCGTTATCTTTGTGCATCAGAGATCCTATCACATCAGACGTTAGGAAGGTATTTTTGAGTCGGCGTGGTCGATACCTGCCACCCGAGGATCGAGGATCAAGTGTATACAATAACATCATGTTGGTTCTCGTCTAGGGATTCCCCAGTGTTCAACTGCAAGTTGAGCCTCAGCCCTGTGTCCTTCCCCATATCAAAAAGGCTAGTCGTGCCGAAAACCGTTTTGTGTGAAGGATGAGAATGACGGCATGGTCCATTCCAATAGATGCCTCCACATTCTTGACCACTCGAGGTATCTCGGAGCAGAGACCAATGGCAATGAAGGCAGCTGGAGCTTGCTCGTTGCGCAAGCGTTGATGCCGGGTATGTGGGCGTGGGTCGCTGTCATCATATTCGTCACGGTTGATGCTTTCTTCATCAGTTTGTGCGAGCAGTCGTTAACCAAAGCACACTCACATCAAGGACTCTACCGGGTATCATTAACCTACTGAACTGATCTCATCACCCCTGGCTTGAAGGCCATCACCAAACCCATATGGCGCCACAATTTGGTCAGATGCTGTGTTGAATTGGGGAGGCACTCCACTGAAAATTGCCGGTCCAGTAATAGGTAGTGATGGAGAAGAAAAGAACCTTGAGGGGCGTCAAGATAGGCTCCGTCGCGTGCTGGAGTAGGTACGTAGTCTTGATACATGCTGTGGTGTGCGCGCCGGTGTGTGTTCGAGAACACGGTTGGAAGTTGGCGAGTACATCGGATATAGTACGGACGAAGACTGAGATCGTGGCAGACGCCTTGACTGCTTCCTACTTACCTACCCAATATATCTGTCTGTGGTCCGTACGTTCACTACGCTGCAAGCACAGAGGAAGACATGGCTTAGTCTCCTGACGCTATGACACATAGATCAATTGGAAAAGTGCCCTTGACAGGATTTGGCAGGGGCAAGGGAGAATATGTTGCTATAAGTTGTTCGGTTCGAGATCCATCCAGTGCCGCAATTGCTCGCCTAAGCGCGGTTATTCGTGGGGTTTGTCCATTCAACCAAGGCAATCACCCAATGCCAAGCTATAAATGGTATCCTGGCCGTATCTTTGAAAAGGGGGAACGAAGCTAAGAGTCTGTAGGGAGTTGCGAATAATGCGGTGTGATCTGAGGCTCTGTAACGTGCCTCAGAGGTCGATCTCGGCCGGAAGTGCGACGGGAAGTCAGTAAGGGATCCAAGGGCCGCGGCGCAATATTCACTGACCTTTCACCATTATCCTTCCCCAGGGACCGACAGTTACCGGGTAAATGGCCTTTGCAGTGAAATTGATGATGTCGCTGATAGTCGATACGGTCGATTGTAGTCTTCGGGTGCGTATAAGTGTTGCGCCGGAAAACCAAACGGGCTGAAAAGGATGACAGTGAACGGCGCCCGCTTCTCTAAAAAGTTCCGAGGCCGATCAGATTGGCAGGCACAAAATGCCGAGAAGCAACCACGTTGGAGAAGTGCCTTTACCCTTGGCCTTAGCCTAGGACGCTTGGAGCCCAGAGTCCCAGGAAAACGATGACACGATTGATGTCCAATGGGCATCAGAGGAGGTGCTCATCGTGATCGGCCGAGCTACCGTCCTTTAGCGCCAAAGCCAAGATGTGTTTGAGGATTCAGTTGCAAGGTCTTGTTGCTGCTTGTGCCCTGTCTTTTTTTGCAAGGGGCCCAAAAGTGGGAGGCTCCACCAACGGATAGGCTCGTGAGGGGCTCAAGGACGGCATTTGACTGATGTTTGTGAGGAGCCGAAGGCGCTTGCCAACAAGGCAATAAACAAGTGCCAAGAGGTTTGGCGGCTGAGCAAGGAACGGTTTTTTCTTTTTTTTTCTTTTTCTTTCTTTTCCTCTTTTCCTCTTTTTTCTTTTGGCAAGACAATCGATGAGTGGAGATTAATTTGTCCAGGTTTAACAAGGGTTGTTGGTTCGGAAAATGCCATGTCATCCGCTGCCACTACGATGCTTGGACTGTTTTACAAAGTGGCACATTTGATAGGTATGTGGTGTTGTAGTTGTCGCAGCGCGCACACCACTTTTTCGGCAACAAGAGACGCAGGCAGGCAGGTCATGAAGCAGTCGGTCCAACGTCACCAACTTGAGATGAGAGGAGCTGTTATTTGCTGGGTGCCAGTTGTGACGCAGACATCCTGCCCAAAGCAGTATGTACCCAAGGCCAAGCAGTCCGCCGATGACGATCCCGCCTGGGTTGCCCAGTGGAAGATCACCAAGGCCCAGGTTAATGTTGGGGGTGTAAATCTCCCGTTATTGCACGATGATCCTTGGATCCAGCCTATAAAGGACTGCAGTCCATTATTGGAGCTGCAATAAAACAATAACATCTAAAGTCGGATTATCTGGCAAGAACCATTAAGCAGTTGATCGTCCCAATTACTCATTGTGAATGTCCACCCTGCGCACGCACTTTGCTCCTCAGCCATCATCCATTCCCTCACCAAAGGCAATTGGGGTGAGAGCGTGCGGGGAACTGGCAATCTGTTGGTTCGCCGTCATATTATCCCCGCGCAGGATTGCATTATCGACCTGCAGCAATTATCATGGCGCGTTTATGGTTTGTGTTGGAAGATTCAATTCACCCGAGTGACCCCTGCAATCGAGATGGGAGACAGTCTGAGAGTCAAGAGGATCAGGGAGCAAAGAAAATAGAACACCTAGTGGGGTTCACAAGAAATGGCCGCCCCCCACGATTTCTCACCAAAGAGGCTAGGTTTTTAAGATTTT
>JABCKB010000670.1:0-11023 GCA_013184455.1 Fusarium continuum | reverse complement strand
TTCTAAGCCTTATAATTACCAGATAGAATGTCGCTAATTTTTCTTTCAGCTTCAACTCTGTTTAAAACTATTTCACAGAGAAGATCCTTAACATATGCAACAGCCACCATTGCCGCATAGCCTTGCCACTCTTTGTTCTTGTGTGAGTCTGAATAGTCGCATATACCGCAAATAACCAGACAGGGAAAGTGATTCATCAGCCCAGCTGCTTCCATTTCAAACCATAGAACCTCCTTTTCATCTGAAAGTCTATCTCGTGCCAAAGCGTCTTTCATCAGTCGATCTGCTAAAGCAATAAGACCGTAATAAACGGCTGGATTGTCTTCATCCTCCGTCCTTTCTGGTCGCGATCAAATTCGATGCGTTATCACTGCAGGTCGCCGCACAACTCAAGTCGTGAGTAACTTCAGACTTGAACAGGTGGTCGGTACCTGACTCTGGCTGTTGGTACTTTCTGCGCAGCTTTTTATTCTTCCCAAGAATCTTATCGACAGCTTCTGAGAGTTTATATCCTTTCCTTTCGTAGCGGGCCTTAAGTCTACTTAGTATCGTCCGAAGGAGGGGTGGTGGCTGATTCAAGAATCCTATCTCTTAGAAGCCCTGGCCTTATATCGCTTTGCCAAAGTCGTACCCGAAAACCCCACCCTTTCCATTTCCAGCACAACCGATCACAATGTCCCCAAGACAGATATCATGCTTTCCAGGCGCTCCTCCGGCGATGCCGACCATCAAGCCAAATCGAATATTAGGAAAACTATGCATCATATCCCTTGCAACGCTTGCAGCAGAAGACTTTCCATACTCATTATCAGGCAAGACAGCAATAACGACATTATGCTTCCCAACTTTCCCTAGTGTGTAGTGGTTATTATCATGAGGAGACACGAATTCCGGTCCTTCATATTCTTCGTCAAGGAATTCCTAGGCGGCAACATACTCCGTAGTTATCGCGCAGATCCAGCCAACCATGTAGTCATTTGGGTTAGACATTTTCGTTTGCAGAATGATCTAGACGGAAGCCAAGCTACAAAGGACGATTAGCGTTTAGTCGACGAGGTCTTTTAAAAAGCACTTACCTCCGCCTAGACAAACGAGATCCACTGGAAAGCCGATGTAACTCTAATCGCGAGGGTTTAGTGGATCTCTGGGATCTACGCTAATGTTCGATCAGGAGAGCGTATAGTACCTCTGATGGAAAGAAGCCAGAGCATTACGACGCTCCTTCGAACTGACAATGGGTTGGGCACCGTTAGGCAGCAGCAGGCCGCTGACAGATTTATCATCAGCCATTTGCCAAGGTTACCCCTCAATCGCAGGCGTTTACTCGCCCAATCAGTTTTTTTCTGATGTTGGTAGGTCAGCGCGACATCATATGCTTCTGTCCAATCAAACACACATGTTGATAACCTGATGCTCAGAAAGAACGATAAATGGATACATAGGGGCTGAAGGTGCTTTGTTCTGTAGTAAGACTACGTGTCATGGGCTGGCTGGCTAGGAGGTTTGAACTTTTGGAAATGGTCTATTAAGTTTATCAAAATGCAAGAGGATTGAGAAATCTTAATAGAAACTTTATGCGATGTGTACTTTTGTATGCGGCCAAATCTCAATATGTAACGAGGGTTCAACTATGAGCTAGCGCTCTATCCTGCTGCTAGCAACTTTGGCAAAACCAAGTCTACCCTATGTCATAAGACGCAAAGTGAATCAATTGTACCAGAACTGATTTTGGTATATAGGATTTAAGAAGAATTGTTAAATTGTTCCTGCGAATATGGCTCATGAGCTGATACGTGGCAATTTAGTACTAGTCTTCTCCTACCTCTTGAATTTGCCCATTAGTGCTTTTCAGCTAAGTGCTTTTATATTTTTCAGACGCAACCAACTATTTAGCCGCAAACACAACATTTCAAACCGTCTAATATACTGGCGCAAGATACAAAATAGGTTCAATTATATCCATTAGGTAGTATAAATAACGCAGTTCGTCCTAATTATGGAAAACATTTTAGGCCTATTTTATCTTCTACTAGCTCCTGCCAATGCCCTGGCTATATATCGCGATTTTATGTTTTCAAATGCATAGCAACCTTATTAACTAAAGAGGCAAACTTAAAAATATGGCACACGAGAAAGCAGTATGTAGAGAAAAGAATATAGTAATAGGTTGCACTGCATGGCCCAGATTTCAAATTTGAAGCCATCATGGTGATCATTATAGCGACTCGGCCATTGATAATAAGCTTTGAATGACGATTATGGCTCAATTAACAATAAAAACATTCAGTGGCATTTCACGCGAAAAGCCGCGTCACATTCTGGGGTAAGCCCCTATTCTAATCAGCACTACGAAGCCTATATATGGAGTAATGTGAAATCAACTAATCACTATACTTGAGTTGATTTGGTCATTAGTTCCTAGGCTGTCGACGCAAACAATAAATGTCAGGCGCCTTCCAAATACTTCAACAGAGCTCACCGACATAAGTCAATTAAATATATAGCTACCTTATACTCTGCCGAATCTCCCTTGTCCAGCTGTTGACTCTCCGAATCAAAACTGACCCGTGTATATCAACAACTGTCAAATGCTGTGTAAGACTACATGCCACTGTCTCTTCGTCTAAATTACTTGCGCCAGTTTCGTATTTTTCGCAGTACTCCTCAGCGTCATCAAGCATTTCCAATTTGAATTTGCCTTTTCTACAACGAAATAGTCCAATGGCTATATCTGCCAACAGAAAACGATACCATTCACGTCTGCGACGAACCGATGAGCCCTCGCGCCTGGCGAATTTACCGTCTTCGCCCTGGTGCCAGCGGGGACAGAGACTGAAAGGGCGCAAGCAAACATCACAGCCATTAGACGGCACTATTCCATCGAGGTACATGGCCATGCCAAGTTCGCTCTGAAGCTTGCTAGCTCCACCTCCCGTACACTGCTGTAGTGTGTGCTCCATAAGTGCGCCGCTGAGACCACGCCCGGTGCAAAAACTACATTTTCCCCTCCACCACTCCACCGACTCTTTCCAAGCCGAAACTTCTTCCGCATTATCCCATGATGGATATTCATTCAGTAGAGAAGGACATTCCGATTCCTCCCTATTGTTATGTGAGATGCACATGAGACCTGTTGGTGCCCTTTCAGGAAAGCCAGCTAGCTCTGCTAATTCGTGTTTATGGTTGGCCCGGAAATAGAAGGAAAGAACAAGGAACTCGAACGCCATAAAAAGCCTTGGGAAAGTGAAGTTGTTGAGGTGGATGTCTGCTTCGAACCAAGAGCGAGCATCCTGGTCGTAGTTCAGATTTTTACCGTCGCCATCTTGACCAAATTTAAGAAGGACCTTCCCCAAGAACTGGTCGTCATATGCACACAGCGCAGCGATAACACTTCGAATAATGGGCTTTTTCTCACAGTGGCCGTCTGGGCCTGGCTTGGATTCAAGCTGCTCCTTCATGTACTTCTTAGTTTCAGGACTCTCGGCCATTAGCACTGCATCAGCATAGACAACTTCGCGACAGGGCATGAAAGGCGCACAGACGCTACAGCCTCGTCTCCCGTTTTTTTCATAGCATGTTATTGATAGAGACTCCAGCCATCGAAGAATCTGCCTTGCCTTTTCGTTACCGGTGCTTTGAAAGCAAGACTCGACTGTGTGATCAGGCTCAGGCTGGCCTCCATTGACGACGAAGCATAGTTGGCAGCTAACGAACTCCCACCACTCAAGCGTCTCGTAGACCCGAGTTAACCGATCCTGAAGACGCCACTTCTCCGGTCTTTCTGATGAATATTTATGTAGGAACTAGATGATAGCCCGGCGTTCCTTGATGTCATCCTGCGAACATGGCTTATGTAGGTTTTAAAAAGCTTTGGAGCTTTTGATTGGGTAAAATAGGAGCTTAACTCGTCAACTGGCGATGCGGCGGCATGGTGGATACGCCTTCGCTTTGCAGGCGAAGATGGTATCCAAGAAATCTCACTAGGGCTTGGCGACTTTTGTTCACGACCGCGGCTTTCAGCGTCAGCCCTCTTCTGGCCAGGGATAAGTTGTGTTGCGGGTGTGGATCTTTCTGCCGTCTCTCTCATGCTCCCAGCAGTGACGTTGGGCTGGTGTCCGAGGATTCGCTCTCGGTCACTCTGAATTTGGGCATTCGTTCTTGGTCTAAGTCTGCTGGGCAAATGGAGGAACTCGTGCCACCGGAGAGATGCCCATTCATACAGGTCAAGGAGCTGGGGCTGCATTGTGGTTGGGAATGCTCCATCAAGCCCATAGGTAGATCCGCGGCTTTGCCAAGCAAAGACAACATTTCGATGAGCGTCCTTGCTTCGATCGTCGAATCTATTGAACGGTTGAAATACCTCACGCACGTGCTTTTCGGTTATGCCGATACAGATCTGCCGGAGAAGTCGAGAGTTTACTGCAAACCCCCAGACCTTGAATGTTACTTTTCGAAGCACGTTAGTGAAACGGCTGGTGCGCCATGGCTTGCTGTCAGAGACTAAGGACTGGGTTCGGAATAGTAATGGCGATGGACTCTGACTTGCTGCGGTCAGGCTGTGAACGCCTTGCTCTCTGTTCAATAAATTGATGAAGGGACGGATGTAAGTACAGTATTTAAATACTGCCAACGCAAGCTCGGCCGGAAGAAAACGGACGACGACAAATTCTCGGTTGGTCGAGCTCTCAGCCTTGTGATGACGGATGACATAGATAAAATAGCCTTTGTAAGCGTAGAGACCTCTGGGTCCGAGTTCATCATTCTCGACCCAGAGGCTGGAGAGTTCTGGCCATCGTGGCTGCTGACCGCCGGTCAAGGACATCGCTGGGCCGAGAAGATCCCGAAATTCCTTTTCTTTCTTACGGTACCGGTCAACCTCTGACCAGTTCCAGCAATTACCTTGCGAGAGACACCCGTGCCTGGCTGTACAAGCACGCTTGAGCAGGTCTAGATAAGCCGATGTCAGTTTGTTCTTGGGGTCCGTCACGAAGGAATATCCGTTGCTATTGTTAGCCATGTCGTCTTTAATCTGTGATAGGTCGATGTCAGGCTCTAGCCCGAACATCAAGCTGTCGCATAGAACATTGACCTCCTTGACGAGATAGTCGGTCAAGTCCCGAAACTGGTCCATAGAGATCTCTACCCCCTGGCCCCAACCTACTCTCTGGCCATCGTCACTCCAATACAGGAGGCAAGAAGGCATATCATTCCGGGCTGCCGCGCACCCATTGGGCGCGAAGACTTACGAACTTTTCAAACGATGATTGAGATCCCATGACCATGTAGCGCCTGTGGACTTGTTTGAGTTGTCCGAGCTGTTTGAATCGCGGCCGCCGTTTAATTTCCAGAAAGTCATATGGCCGTAAGGGAAGAGCTCGCTCGAGGAAGAGGAGTCGCTCGATATAAATGAGTCAAGAAAGATATGGCGTATAAGCACGTGCACTGAGGAAGCTATTAGTTACTTCCGAGAACGCCAGTATACCGCTAAAGTATACCAGCACAGTCGAGCTTGGTTGGCCATCTGTCAACCGTTCTTTACATAGCGCGAGACTTAGGCCGAAAACGAGCTCGGTAAGGGTGGTAAGGGGTACGCCTTGTTCAGGCCCGTTAGCTAAGCCCCGTCCTTCGTTCTTGTCGTAGATAGACCTGGTATCACCATCATTGTCATCGCTAGCGCTGGACAGGTCGCTGTCATCAACCTCTCCCTCGCTGTCATCGTCGTTGTCCTCCTCCTCGCTATCATCGTCTGCCTTCCCGAGATCTTCATACACGCTTCCATCCATGTCCATATCCTCATATTCACTTCGCATTTCATCTTCATCCATTTCTTCGGTCTGCTGTTGCGCCTGGGCCGCGTTCTCGATGGGATACAGTCCCAGGGCTGTCAGAGGCGAATTTGCCAGGTCCTCATGATGCCAGATTGCATTGAGAAAACAATCTAGCTTCTTGTTGAAGCGAACGCCGACAAACCTCTCGCGTTGCTTCGCATCCATGCGGTATACCCGAAAACAAAATGCCAATGCCTTTTTCAATAGTAAGCGGTATCTGGTGGTTGATGAGGCATGCTTGACTAGCGTAAACGGCTTCGAATAAGGCACATGGGGATGGTTGCTCTTCAGCCAACAAAGTAGGTTACGGCTCGTGCTATGGACTGTCTCTTCGCAGCGGTCCATAACAACGTCCACTACCTTCAAGATTCTGTCGATCCTGACCTCGTCCTCGCGTGAGCTAACCAGATCAACGGAGAGGCCAGGGACTCGGGCTGCGCTAGCTAGGAGGTATGGTGGCACATCTGGCCTCCTATAAAGTTGTATATAAGGTGTTTAGATGAGGCAACGGAGCAGGCTCCGGTCCCTATTCTTGTACGTAGTCTCCCACCTTGTCCTTTCCAACCATGGCCGCTGCTCGGCATAGGTCGCCGTGGAACCATCAGCAGTTGTTGACATACTGCCTACAAGACTAGGATCATCCACAAGTCGGTGATTTCGCTGGTGCTCGCGCGCCTGCACAGAGTTAATCAAGTCTTGTTGTTCATCGCCGGTCCTTCCTCGACCGCTCGAAATTAGCCCACGTATATTTCCCACCTGCACCACGGGCCGGACCAGTTGGCCATCGCGTTCAACAATCCAGTAGGCTCGGGACGACCCAGAGGCCCATGCTTGTAAGTAAACCCACTCGAAGTACGCCTCAATGTCCGCCCGCCGGGTGGGCTTCCGCGGGTGTCGGGGATACCCGGGCACGTCTTGGCTGTAATGTTGTATAATGAGCGTGAGGTTGATAGTACGATACTCGCAATGCAGACAGGAAAATCCATCAAAGGACCGGAGCCTTTTGTCTTCAGGCGAACCATCTGCAAGAGGCGTAGCCTGGTCTGGATTTTTGAGGTCCAGTGTAGCTAATACTTTGCTGAGACTTTTCCGCCGACGCAGAGGGATCTTGTGTTTATCTCTCAGGTGGTTGGTAGCATGGGACCCATTGGGGGAGATGGCATGCTTGCAATCATTATCGAAGCAGATTAGTAGTCGTGCCTCAGGATAAACCCATAAGGAGAGCGACTTGAGAAATTGATAATGCGATTGTTGTACTCCTGCAGTTGGGGTATTAGGTGACGATGCCATGGCGTTGGCCTTTTCTATGCTATTATGTACTATTACGGATTCTATATTATATTCTCTTATTATATAATATTTGAAGCATAGAGCAGAAGGTAAAAGGGGAGAATATGGAATGGAATAAAAGTAGGAAGTCAGAAGCAGGAGCGCGCATGGATAAAAAGGAGATAAACAACAGGTTGTTTTTGCTGAACCTGGTTACCGTATCAATGTGCACGGACAGAAAGTAGAGAAGCTACAGGCGGTTTCACGGTAAAACGCCAGGGAAATTTATAGTCGCCTGGGTTAGCACAGACGAAAACTGAATAATGTGACGGGATTCAATTCAACCTTTGTACAGTAGTAGGTCTCATTCCAATCAAAACGGTACTTATTCCGTGTGATTTCCTGTCTCGACATCTTTTAGGTTTATTTGTTATACATGCCAGTATGTCTAGTCGTACGCATTTTTTCACAAACGCAAGGGACCATGCAGTGGTCCACTCACAAACGGTCGACACCATATCCACTCGAGGACTTGGTAAGCCGATTACGAGGAGGCTTATGGACTTCCTTGACCTTTCGGCTACTCTTTGTTCAGTTGGGTGCTTCGTCATTGCCACCCTAGTCGTCAACCCGAACTACAGGGCCGCCTCCTTAGGATTTCGCAATCAAATTATCATCTTGGGCTTTCTGATCTCGGTACAGACCTTGTGCTTACAACGGGTTTTGCCTTTTGCACTGACCCTAATTAACGCAAAATTTGGAAATTTCACTTTGCAGAACATCGAGGGTCTGGAGCGTTTGGTATAAGCAGTTCACGGGAGGCTCAGGCTATACGAGCGAAACAGTCTCGGTCGGCACCTATGGTCCCGCGGCACCCCCAGGGCTCCAGAACAATGTGGCAGAGAACATGCGGCACAGCATAAGGACTTCAAAGATCAATGCTGCCTTCGCCAACGCAACATTGCCGTTCCTGGAAGGGGCCTCTGACGATGTGGCCTTCCCGGTAGATCTTGAGCGTCGGTCGAAGCCCTTCGGCTTTAGCTCAATCTTAATTTCCAACACCTCAGCTGCAGCGATCGACGCTCCGCTACCAAACCATATCCTTCAACTTCAAAGAGACCTCAAAGCAGGAGAGGCTTATTATCTTGTCGCGGATGGGTTGCGAGGCACCGTGGTCAATTATAATGCTACCATTGAAGACGCGGCATACTGGAATTCAACATATAACATCACAAATCCCACAAGATTTCTCCTTGAGACCGGCCACTACTTTACAGTATTACAACAGGGTGTTGCTACTGGCAACTATCCACGTGCATGGAACGGCTCCTGGATGCTTATTGGCACCATAGCGGGAGGGGATATGGGAGGAGGGAATCCCCACCCATGCGAAGACATGCCGTTCCGAAATGCCATTGAATGGGTCCAGAATAGAGCTATGAGATTTGATGTCAAGAGACATAGGTGCTCGGCAGAATGGAAAATTACCCGGAACTCAATTGAGCTACAAGAGCGCAAATGCGACCCTAAACCTCTCCAGCTTTCGTTTCAGCTATACAACAATGGCCAGTTTGGCTTAGGAGAGCGCTTAATCGCAAGTCTTTCAGAGTACTTGAGTGAGTTTTCGACAACAAGAAACTCGTCACATTGGCTTATAGCAACTCACACCTTCACTATAGCGATGGCTTACCACTCTTGGATTGCTGCTAGTGAAGGCTATGTTCCAGCCCAGATAGGCGGCCCATCATGGCGGCCCGAAGATGGAATCCGTGGCTGGTACAACGAGACATACAACGCAACTGAGTCTCTCTGGAAGTCAGTTCCCACAATGGAGGATAACCCGTGGCTATATATCATCGTTGCTATCCAGCCGGTCATAACCATACTAGCCATAAGTGTAATAGCCTTTCTTTTTCATATTCCCATCTCACGGGATCTCGGTACTATATCCTTGTTATCGGGCGCCAACCAGGACACTCTGAAAATACTTAAGGGTGCTGCATACAATGGAAAGCTGGTGGAGCCTGTTTCCGTTAGAATTGATGTAACCCATGAGCCCAATCAGGTCGGGACGAAGCTTGATTCTGTGCAGTATTATATCGGTGAGTCAGGGCCGCACGGGGAAATACGGCGAGAATATGTCTATTCATAAGACAGAACTGAGTTTCTAGTTATACAGATTGCCTATTCCTTTCAGGAAAAATAGTAAACCTTATTAAACCCTAGACTGACCATCAGGTTGCTATCTTGGATTAATTCCGTTTGCTCAGCACCGAAATTCGAATGAGCATAAGACTTCTTGCCTCGTTCGCTGCCAGTCATTTGCCAGTAAATATCGCTTACAGAGGCACGACTTTTAAAGTGTTTGACGCGGAGAGTTAAGGGCTAGAAAAATAGCAGGTAGGGGCAGGGTATGGTAGACGTCAAGTCGCTGAAAGACCAAGAAGACAGGATGATGATGGGGGTGGAATCTGGACTTTCAGCAGGGATTTGTAGTGTTGATGCGCTGAAGCGGAAGTGATAGTTGATAAATCGTGGTAAGGTATATATGTCAATTCGCAATCACATAACACTGAGTTACCTTAGTGGGTGTCAGTAAGCTTTACACCTCAAAAATTAAGACAAAAAAAAGTCGGCATGGCGCTGGCTCAATCAGACACCATCCCCGTATTTTCATTCCAGAGCCTTACATTTTCACGCCGTTGAGTCATCTATTGGGTGTTTCTTTCACACATAGTATATATTCTAGTTATAGCCCCTGTTATTTTGCAGGTCCATCAAGGGTCTATCACTCTGGGGCATAGTACCCACTCACTTTGTTTTCTGGTTATGATATATGTCTTTCATAACGCTACCGAATTGTTTCTATTAACTCAGACATCCAGGCAAAGATAAGATTTCGCTTAGATGGGCTTAGTGTAAGCTGAAATAGAGTTGGCGTTACCATATACCGTATCGACTCACAACATTCACCACGCCCTGTGGATACTTTTTCCCAAAGAAACCACAACTTTTAGTGCGAACGTCAGATTCTTGTTCTCATTTTAGACAGTTAGGAGACCGAAATCGAAGAAGAAGGACCCACGAGGCGTGGTGAATGTTGTGAGTCTATACGGTATAGCAAGTTGTGCTCCACTTAGGTGCCTGAAACCACCCACCCTGTACTTGGAGTGTTTAAAATGCTAATATATTAAGAATAAGAGCCGCCTAACTATTACAAATTATGTTGTTTTCTCGTTTTGGTTTGTTTATAATTCTTTCGTGTACTGATGTGCCACTTTCTTATATTGCCGGCTTTCTTATGGTGACCATGATATATTGTATTTTTGCGAAATGTGAGGTCTCGTACTGGTCTTGCTCTAGGTCTACCTTCACTGCCACCTATGAATGTAAAAGGAACTTGTAACATTAGATTAAATAGTTTACAATGCCCTTGAATATAAGATGCTATGCTCAACTAAGGTACGAATCCAGTCCCCCACACGGGCACCGCCTAGAACGTCTAATAAGAGCGGCGTACCATGTATCTCAAGTGCTTTTCTCCCAAGGAAATTATCTGTCCCGTGAAAGAACGCTGAGTGGTTTTATTTGGCCCGACACGTTCACCTATGGGATCGCATCTTCTCTCTTATCCTGCATTCAATTAACTCGACAATTCCCCCGAGCACCTTATAGGGAGCGCATAGCAACTTCATATAAGATGCCTGCTACTTTCAGCCAGCTATTGTTTCCTTGTCCCGTCGTAGCTATTTAAACTGTTGTAGTATTTATAACTTGGATCAGAGGCATCGTTCTATAACTAGATTGCCGCGTTTACTTGCGTAAGTTGGATTATAACATGCTAGAAGGGGAACGATATTGCTAGAGATGGTGCGGGCCGCAAGAACTAGCTTTTCGGCTGCTATAGTAATAGCTATAAATAATAT
>JABCKB010000669.1:0-57789 GCA_013184455.1 Fusarium continuum | reverse complement strand
GTATTATGGTATAATATTTAAACTGTACATTAGATGTGTTACTTGTAGCTATTATTACAGCAGTCGAAAAGCTAGTTCTTGCGGCCCGTACCATCTCTAGTTGAGCCTTTCACTTAAAGAAATTTACTACTAATATAGAAAGCGCCAGGTTAAAATCGTACCTTCGGGACTAAGCCCAGATGTTCAATTGTGAATAGACATTTAAAATTCTGAGGGGATTTAGGGTCAGATCTTGCTTTAAACGGGCACGAAACTATAAATCTAATAGAATCGACAACATGATTCTGGTGATTCTGAAATCTTTACGGGTATACAATACTTTCACGTCTATTTTATGCAGCTGTCTAGGTTCCAAGTCTAACATATATGGTACAAGTTCAAAACTTTTATCTATTTGATCCAGCCCTTGGGTCCGCCCCATGTTCCCTTGACCATGTAGTTCTTGTACACCCAAGGAAAGAAGTCCTTCTTCAAGTGGTAGAAAGACCGACGGGGGGTAGCCTGGTCAATGCCAAGAAGGTCTCCGAAAGTCTCCTTGGGAACACCACCGTACTTGAACTCGGCTAGCATGACCTTGCCGTACTCAGTCAAGAGCGGGCATGAGGTGTAGCCATCGTAGGCGGGCTCAGGCTCCTGGCCGTCAAGAGCTCGGAGGAGGTTGCTGACGAGAACAGGTGCCTCAGATGTAACGGCAGCGGCGGTCTTGGATGTGGGAAGGCTGGAGGCGTCACCGGCGGACCAGACGTTGGCGAACTTGTTGTGGCGGAGGGTGTTGTCGTTAACATCGACGTAACCAGCCTCATTAGCGAGAGCGCTGTTCTTGACGAAAGCATGGGGTCCCATCTTGGGCACAACGTGCAGGAAGTCGAACTGCTTGGTCACCTTCTCCTGTCCGTCGGGCCGAGCAAAGATAGCCTTGTTGCCCTCAATAGCAACAAGATCGTGCTGGAAAAGACCTTCGACACCTCGCTCCCGGCGCATCTTCTCGAGCTCGGCGCTGTATTTGGGAACACCAAACATGACAGGGAGACCAGTAGCGAAGCTGATCTTGATGGGGGAGGCGGAGGGGTTCTTGGGGTCGTAAAGGCCAGTCTGCTTCCAGTGGTCGAGGGCGAGCCACATGGACTTCTGAGGGGCACCGGCACACTTAATGACGCCAGCGGGCTGAGTGAAGATGGCGTTACCCTTTTGAAGTCTCTGGATGTTGGGGAAGACCTTGTCACAGAAGTCGTAGCCGTAGATGGAGGAGACAGGGGAGTTGTTCTCAGCAAGAGCCTCGGGAAGACCCTTGACGCTGTCGTAGTTGATCTTGATACCGGGGGCAACAATGAGGTGCTCGTAGTTGACCTTGTCGCCAGTACCGAGAGTAATAGAGTTGTCCTCGGGGGTAAGACCGTCAACGCTGACATTATAAAACTTGAGCTTGGGGTCAATGAGCTCAGGCATGGAGAGCTTCAGCTCCTCCTTGGTCTTGAGACCAGCTCCAACGAGTGTCCAACCGGGCTGATAGTGATGCCACTGAGCAGGGTCGACAATGGCAATATCCTCGCTTGCGAATCGGCCAGATCGAAGGAGCTGATGGCTGATAGCGAGACCAGCAGAACCTCCTCCAATCACAACCACCTTATGGCTTCTGCTAATAGATGTGACAGCAGCGGCAGTAGCGAGACCCCTACGGGCTTGGCTGAAGGCCATCGAGCGGCCCGCAGAGCGAGCTGCTAATGACACGCGACTTGAGAGCATCTTGGTCTTTCTGTCTTAATATCGAGATAAAGTCGAATGCAAGAAAAAGCTCAAGATCAGACAATACCACGCCAGAAAAAGTACAATCAATGGACGTACTGTACGTACCCACTGGTTCCGACCGCTTTGCTCTTTTGGGTCATTGAAGTCCCGGATTGTCATTTATCCGCCACAAGAGCTTACCAATCAAGGACAAGCGTCAATTGCGTGATCCAGGGATAAAGTGATTGCCGCCGATGACCCGAGAATCGACTCAGGAACGGCGACTTCCGGTGACGAGAGTTTTGGTGTTGACCATAATCAAAGACGATAGCGCTCCTACCGACACGGCTCAAGGCCAAGGCCGCAGAAAGGCCTACTGACTGGCTCTGCTTAGATGAACAGAACATCGAAAACATTGCGAAGGAAATGAGGCTCCAGTGATCTCGTGTTCACTGCGTAAGGCAATGCTAGAATGGCTGGAAGACTGAGAAAGGATTCAAACGGTACAAGAAAGATAAGGGCGTTAGAGGGTATAAATGAAGCGTAAGCGGTCTATAGAATGAAAGCACGTCTGAGGTCCGCACTGCTCGTACTTAATACACAAGTGAGTAGGGGATAGGCTCCTCTGGACGGACACTTTGCAAACTCATGTGTGGGTACGATTCTATCCATCAGAGGCACCTGGCCGCAGGGAGACATGTTTGGAAGATTATATCAGACCACCTAGCCATGACATTGCTGACGATTGCAGCACCAGGGAATGGATTTTAAACATTTGATGGCTATGGTTACCTTACGGTTTGAATCAAACCGAGTCAACAGCCACACCAACTTCTTTGGTCAAATGCCCAAAACTTCCAGCCAAGTACAATACAATACGTTCTAGCTTTCTATAGTCTCATTAACCCAATCCCAAGTCTTGATCAACCTTTCACGGCCCAACGGCTTAACCCCCCGAATTGCCGCAGACACTTCCCGGGTCCGAATTACATCAAAGAGAGGGAGATCGTTATCCGCCTTGTCATTGCCATTTCCATTCACTTCTCGGCCGAACGACTGCTTCCATAGCCCCAGGAGAGCTTGAGACGGGTGATTGACGTCCCTTTCACCCAGAGCCTTTTCAAGACGTTTGATCCATACTTGTGTCGAGAAAATCTCAAAGCTGGGACCTTGATTGCTTTCGGATAGCCACTCCAGCATTTTGGTCCAACTTGGTGTATCGTGAGGATTTAATACGTGGTAAACGGGCGTCTTTGACGATGCATCGAGTTTGTCCACCTGCAATGTCGAATATGCAACTTCAATGACTGCCCTTGCGGCTTGTTCCACTGGAAGCCAGTTCAGTGCTTCATGCGGAATGTCGGGCAAGCATCCAATAACCTTCGCTGTCGACAACAGTAAAGGATAAGCTTCGGTAGCATTCCATACACCTAAGTCGTTGCTGCAAAGCTGACCAACTCGAACAACTGAGGCGAGAGGATCACCACTTTCGCTTATAAAATGCTCGTTTGCTGCGTAGCAAACTCGTTCCGCCACCCACTTTGAGCGTGAATAGCCCAGTGGTGAAGCTTCACTGGGATCTTGTGATAACTTTTCGAGGACTGGTCTAGAGCTTGAGTCACTGACCGCTGCGATTGAGCTGACGAAGATGAAGCGTGCGCTTGCTTCAGATGCGAGGTTGATCAGGTTTTGAGTGCCGATGATCTGATCTTCGAAAGAGTTGAGTCGAAGACTGAAGTTAACTGTCCAAGCTGAATGAATGACAGTGGCAGCGTTATCGAAAATGAGTTGTCGGTCCTCTTTGGAGAGTTCCAGGTGATTTTCGGAGAGGTTGCTTGGTAAACAGACGATCCTGTTCTGTTGCGGCTGATCCTCATCAAACGGCTCAAGACCTAACATACCTCGGTTACTAAGAGCTTCAGAGACCCTTTTGTGAGCGGCTGATGGACTCTCAGCTCTCAGTAGACAGTACACTTTACTGACGTTAGAGTCGTGTCGAAGAAGATGAAGGATATGCGCTCCTAGAAACCCAGTGGCGCCGGTGAGTACGACGCTATTCCCCTTCTTGGTATGAGAAGCACGCGTCACGTTTTGAAAGTTGCTGTATTTCTCAGCAAGTATGCGCATGGCCTTGAGCTCTGCATCGTTTCTATCACCGTTCTGCTGACCATCTCCATTCCTTAAGCGTCTTAAATACACGACGAGAGCGTCAACGGTACCTTGATCGTAAATGACGTTCAAAGGAAGTTGCTGGCAATGCTGAGGGAGACATGTTTGTTCGATCAGTTTGCGGATCTGGATGCATGCAATTGAATCGACACCCTGGCGGTATAGGTCCTGGTCTGGTTCGACCTGACGCCCAAGGACTTGATGGAAGCAATCGCTAACTGCTTTCGGGAGTTCATCAATGGATAGGTCCTCAGATAAAGTCGAGACCTTCCCACCGTAGGCTCCCTCAATCTCATTAGCGTACCTCTCTTCAGCTTGTCGACGAAGGATTGTTCCTTTGCTGCTCTTCTCCAAAGGCTTGTCGCCTTCTTTCACGAAAACCACCATTAACATCGCTTTGGTGATCCGAGTATGGCTTTGGCTCTCACTGTTCATCTGTTCGATGTGTGGCCAAACCGAGTCAATTACTTCTTCAGCGCTCTTAGCATCTGGGGTAGGGAACAGAAGAGCCCCAGCATAGTCTCTGCCTCCACCGAAGATGAGCACATCTTTTAGCAACTTGGACGAGGCCAATATGCTTCCTTCTACAGGCGAAGGGTCGAACTTTTTGCCGTTGGCGAGCGTGATTTGGGCATCCGCCCTACTATGATATCGCCATGCGTTTGCAATTGTTGTATGCGGCTCGAATAGATCAGAGGTAGCATAGGATCCGTCCTCACGATTTGTCTTGATCAAAAAGGGCCAGTTGGGCTTGACGACAAGTTCAGACAAGCCGCTGTCGCGAGGTTCAAATGAAAGAAGCTTTGGATCATCGATGGCTCGGAGGAACTGCCACTCTTTATCGTTGTAGTAATCTCGATGGGAGGACATGAGAAATCCACATTCTGCGCTTCCCATGCGCGACAAAAGATTCACACCTGCGTCGACGAGCTTGTCGCCAATTGGAGGAGGCAAAGCAGCGCCTCCGACACCAACCATGTCCATAGATTGCAAGATCTCAAGTCCCTTGTCCTCTTCAGCAAGCATTTGAAGCACATAAGGAACTGAAGAAAAGTACTTGACAGGACTTGGACTCTGCGCACGGGCGAACTGAAGTGCTTTTAGGATGTTGGCCCCAGTTATAGGCGCATGGCCTTCAGGGAAGAACCATATCGCAGCACCACTTGTCCAGGCCCTCAAACAATCTGGGAAGCCTCCGTGGTAGAGGGGTGTGGTGGAAAAAGTCGCGGGTTTGTCTTGTCCAGGAAAGCTGTACAGGGCACCCATGACACCGAATTGAGTCTGGGGGATGGGTTTTGGAAGCCCTGATGAAGTGCCTGATGTGTGACAGATGTAGGCAGTTTCAGAGACCCTGTAGTGGTGTTGGAGATCATCTGCCGGTGAAGCATTGTCCCGATAGGAAGGCAATCTGGAGACCTTGATATCGGGTTGTATCCCGTCAGCTCTGTGTTGGTATGTCTCATCAACGAGAACATCGCTGATTTCTAGCGTCTTGCAAAGATGCTGGATTGCCGGTGGTTCTAATTGAGGGCTGTATACATGTTAGACCTGACCCTTAAAGCATCTGTCTCAGAAACAAGCTGCCTACGCTAACAGCAACACGGTATACCCTAGTCGCATCAGACCAAGCCATGTCAGGACGAAATCAACGCTGCTTGAGGATAATAGCCCAATTACCGAAGATGGGCCTGTTTTGGGAGACGACAGATGAGTGTATAAGATTCGAGCGGCATTTTTTGACAACTCTGAAAGGTCCTGAAATGTGAGGAGGTTATGGGGTGCTATTCAGGTCAGCGGCGTGATTGAGCGAGTCTGTTGAACTACAACCTTGACTTGATCCCTCATGTTTGAACGTTGCAAAGCCCAGAGCTGGTGACTGAGGTTTGTCCTTTGCTTGCTGATCGATCAATTCCAGCACTGTCTTCCACGACTTTGTCGTATCGACATTTCTGCGCTTAAGGTTTGCAGCCTCTCCGAGTGTGCACGTAAAGTAATTCAGATGAACAGTCGACATTTTGTAGAAAAGGCTCAAGGACTGAAGGTATCCTAACTGGTATCTGCATCTGTCGTGAAGCCTATACTGTCGCTTTACAACCCCTCTCTCAACAAATCCAGTGGGTTTCTGCGCTCATGTCATCATTGATTCTGTCTGTGAGACAAGAGAGATAAAAGAGGAGCATCCAAACGTCATCGACTCGATAGACTTGACTGTGACTGGATCTCTACGCGCTCCGCATGCAAGAATAAAGCAACACGGAAAAAGAAACGCAATTCGCTTCTGGAGACGTACCCCTCTTTGCTGGGAATTCCACCCCTCAACATCAAAATCTTATCTCACGCCTTGAATTAGGGCTCGATCACCTACATCAGCTATCATGGAGCGCTCACAATCAGATACTCTGCCTCTGGCCAATTCCCTGCAAATTCCACAACTGGGCTTTGGAGTTTACCTGTCGCCGCCAGAAGTCTGCACCAACTCATGCCTTACAGCTCTCGAAGCCGGATACCGCCACATTGACACGGCGCAGTATTACGGCAATGAAGCCGAGGTCGGAAAGGCGGTGCAACAGTCAGGCGTAGACCGAAAGGACGTCTTTCTCACCACCAAGATCCTCGAGGCTGCTGGATCTGTTGATTTGAGCCACGCAAAATGCGTCGAGAGCATCAAGAAGCTTGATCCTGAGAGCGGCTACGTCGATCTGTTTCTCATCCACAGCCCCAACAGTGGCGCGGCCAAGAGGAAGGAGATGTGGCAGGCTTTGGAGAGGCTTTATGAGGAGGGGAAGGCCAAGAGCATTGGAGTGAGCAATTTTGGCATCAAGCACATTGATGAGCTGAAGCAGTTCGCCAAAGTGTGGCCACCTCACGTGAACCAGATTGAGGCAAGTCATCGCAGATCTGCAATAGAATAAGTACTAACAAGTGCATCAGCTCCATCCATGGCTACAGCAGAGGGAGGCTGTCGAGTATTGTGAAAATAACAATATCGTGGTCGAGGCATACGCCCCTCTTGTGCGCAACCAAAAGGCTAACGACAAGACTCTCAAGAGCATCGCTGAGAAGTACGGAGCTACACCCAACAAGGTACTAATCCGATATTGCCTTCAAAAGAACTGGGTTCCCCTGCCCAAGAGCGATACTCCAGAGCGTATCAGAGCCAATGCCGATGTTTTTAACTTTGATCTCGACGACAAGGACATGAAGGCGTTGGACGATCTGGACCAGGGCGCCGCGGGTGCAATTGTGCAGGCCGTGGATAATTACTAAGTCAAGAATGTCCTGCGGTGAGGATATTGAAGATGTAAATTAAACTTGGTGAATAAGTTTGGAGTGGTAGGGTGAGGTCGTATTGTTGCACCGAGATCTCACTGTTGACTTAGCTCCCGAGGATCTGGATCTAAGAGTGTAGATCATTCTGAAGCGCGATAAACGAGTGCTTAGTTTCTCCGTTAGACAATGCCTAAAGCGTCATTGATCGATGAATGTTTCATAGATAATCGTTGCTTATGGTGACAGGACTATCTCTCATGTTCAAACCGGCCGCACCATTCAAAATCTCTCTCTCAAAGTGAGCCGGTTGCTCCGGGCCGTACTAAAGGACGAGAGCTGTGGCGTACGCAGAGACAGTAACTCCTCTGTAATCGCCTCCTTGTGTGATACAGCGCTGGCTATATGCATTCTGTCACGCCTTGACTCAGCCACGACACAGAATTCCTTTCCTATTTCTTTTCTTTTTCGTATAAGCAACGCATTCCCGTTGAGATGGCGAAGTGTGCGGAAGAAGAATTAGGTACACAATGCAATGTAAGGGATAAGCACTGCCACTGCAGAGTAATGACTTCATCCTCACACACTCAAGGTCATGACGTGCACGAACTCAGTAGCCCAAACCAAACCCCTCAATTCTTCCGCCCTATTCTTCCGGAAAACAAGGTCTCACATCGATATAAAACGTTACTCATCAGCCATCCACTACACACGCACTCAGCTGCACGTCGCGACCGATATGGCTAACAACGACGCCAACAACAGGCACAATGCCTATGCAACCCTCATCACCCGTGACTCGTATCTGCCAGGGGTCATCATCCTTGCCTTCACCCTGAAGCGCAATGGCTCCCAGTACCCCCTCGTTGTGCTGCACACGCCAAACCTACCCAAGGACGCTAAGAGGGTTCTTGAATTGGAAGCGCCGAAATGTAACATGATACTTCGCGAATGCGACCATCTTCTTCCACCGGAGGGAATCAAAATGACACTCATCGCTGAGCGCTTCGCTGACACGTGGACCAAGCTGCGTGTCTTTGAGCTCTTTGAGTACGACGCTGTCTGCTACCTCGATGCCGATATGGCCGTTCTGGATAACATGGACAGCGTATTCAAAGTAGAGACGCATCTACCTGACGATTGGATCGCTGCAAATCACGTCTGCGTGTGCAATCTCGACTCAGATTCTTGGGCACCCGAGAACTGGCGAGCTGAAAACTGTGCATATACACCATTATCTCATCCCACTGCGCTTAGAGATCCAATACAGCCTACTACTTCATCTCCCTCGCCGCATAAGCTTCTCAACGGCGGCATGTTCATATTCCACCCTTCAAAGGATCTCTGGGATAGAATGTTATCCGTCTTCAACACTACTCCTCTGCTCTCGACCTTCATGTTTCCCGACCAGGACTTTTTAGCCTTCTTTTTCGAGAACAGGTGGTTTGCTCTGGGATGGCAGTACAACGCCATCAAGACGATGCGGTACTGGCATCCGAACATCTGGCGCGACGAGGAAGTTATCTGTTTGCACTATATCGTCGACAAGCCGTGGGCAAAGCGTGTTGGTTTGGACGGAGTTGCTGGGTACAAGGGTCTCGATGGGGTCACGCACTGCTGGTGGTGGCAGCTTTACCAGTACTGGGAGGATGAGAGGAATACTGATGGACGCGGAGGAAATGAAGCGATAGCACTGTTGAAACGGCTCATCGCACCGGCATATACCATGGAGAGAGGAGTTGGATACCTGCAGGTGGCTTTGCCGGTGAGAGCTTGAGGGCTGACTGTTTCGGCGTTTGGCTTTTATGGGTTGGGTTACGGATATGACTTGAGTGAAGAAAAGAAAGGGAAAAGAAGGTTGAGAATAGGAGTATTGAGAACTGTACAGAGTAGAGTCCCAATAGCAATTTAGGGACGACAAGGGACGTAAGATAGACAGGCGCCCGCACCTCTCGTTAGAAGAAGCTGACAAGACAGAAGAGAACCTTTCACATCGATTGCTTGAACGAACTTTCCCGTGAACCAAGATACTACAAAAAATGCCAACACTACTCTACCTCCATCCACGTAGCCTTCAACTGCGCCATCTGCATCCAATCACTCATCTTATTCGCATCCGCCATGCCAGCATGCATATTATTCATCATGTTAGCAGCCGTGACCCCATTTTCAGTCTCATAGTATCCAATAGAGCTGTTTCCATGCAAATAACCGTCGGTTGTTCCCATGATGGATGACATGCCATTCATCCCCTGGTACATCAAACTCAGCTGACCTTGCTGCATGGCTTGTTGCCTCTTTAACATCATCATCCCTTGTATCATCTCGATATGCGGTATTGTCGCGTTGTAAACTTGAACACGTCGTGTTCCAAATGCACGGAACTCGTCCAATGCCTTTTGCGACTCTGCTGATCCTGGAGGTCCGGCCGCACAGGCCGCGAGCCACATGTTGCGCATCCTGGGTGACCAGAGCTGGCAGATGAGCGATCGCTCGTCGTAGACACCCTTCACGGGAACAGATTCCCCCAGTGGCGTGTCGGCCACAAAGTTGAGCCAGCAATCTTGACATGCTAGAGCTTCTGGGTGTCCCCACCATTTACTCTTGTCTCTGTTCTTGATGCCAGGACAAGTCGGGACTCCAGCCCATTTCTTAACATAGTCAGTATAATAACTAAAAACACCCTTGTCAAGTGCCTCAGCGAACTTGGTGATGAAGGTACCCCATCGGGGACTCTCGGGACAGAAGTTGCAAACAATGTCAAGCGTAGGATCTCGTTGGGCAGACTCAAAGAACCTCTCCAAGTTGGACGTCTCGAGAATTCCCTTGTAGCATGCCTCGCACACATTGAAGTCGGAGCTTCCTCCTGCGACGGTCCACCAGTTACCACGAACAATGCCATGCTTAGTGCAAGGGACGAGACCAGCTATGGCCTTAGCCGCGTTCCAAAAGATGTCAAAGTCTCGACGATAGAGAGCTGCTTCAAGCGCAATGCTCATATTGACAGCTGTGTCAGTAAGACTGCACTTCCATCTCTGTCCAATGCTCTCCACAAAGGCGTCGAAGCCTTGTGCTCGTTCGTGGCGCTCAAACTCGTTACCGAATTGTGTGAGTGCGAGCTTGTCCAGGTAACAGGCCTCGCAAATAGTCATATATTTAATCCTACGACGCGGGAGAATCCAATGGCCATTGTTGGATTCTTCGTCCCTGCCTTCGCATACCGGGAGATGAATGCGTGTCTTTGCAGCTTCCACAAAGCCGTTCCAGTTACTTTGCTTCGACATTTTTACTGCGATCTTTGCGATGTATGGAATACACAAGTCGCACATCCACTTTTCATCCTGGCCTTGCTGGCGATAAGGTGAGAAGTGAGGTTCAAACGCACTACCGACGATGCGATCTTCGTAGCAGGCTTCACATGATATGAAACCATCGATCTCATTGCTGACCATTCCAAACCACTTGATTCCATCAGCGGCAGTGCTCCATACTCGTCCTTTACAGGCTGGGACATTCAGGCTCTTTTCCATGAATTCATGCAAAGCGCTGGTGTTATTGGTCTGCAGAGCTTGGGGCCAGAGAACCTCCCTTGCGCGAGGAGACCAGAAACCGCAGGTAGATTCTGTACCTTCCGGTGAATGGTACCGTTCGAAGTGTCCTGCAAGATGTGTACCTGCGACATGATCGGCATAGCATTTTGTGCAGATGAGATACCTTGGCACGGCTGTAGAGCGATACCAGTCAAGAGAGTATCCCACGCGTCTATCCTCTGGGCAGTAAGGGAGAGTGTCACTGGACATGCCTGTTGCTTGACATGGCGGCGGCCCTCGCGGTCCGTTTTGGTTGACTACTGGCCCACCACCTGGAGTTGTTGGGTGTTGATTGTTGGTTTGAACGCTAAGATTGTTCATTTGAGCCGAAAGAGATACGACGAGATCTTGATGATAGGCGTTTGGAGCAGGTTGACTGGGAACATGGCTGTTCGGATTAACCAGTGGACTGTGAGCTTCATGTGTCTGGTACGGATGTTGATATCCTTGGAGGTTTTGCCCTGCTGCCACTGCTGGATGACCTGCAGGGATCGCACTCGGATGGCTGCCTTGAGGCGGGGGTGGAGGAGGTGGTGGATAATACTGGTGACCAGTTGGATTTGCAGTGGTCTGATAGGCAGGCTGCGTGTTTTGTGCCTCGGGTGCTTGCTGATGTTGATCAGCCGGCAGGCTGTAAGCGTTGAACTGGTTTCCTCCCGACGCTGGTACAGGTGGTATCCCACTTAGATGATTATCCAGAGGTGTTGGAGATGAAGGGTTATGATGCTGGCTTGGAAGTGAAGCAGGCTGGTCAATAACTGGTGGCACCCCAGTTTGAGGCGCTTGCTCCTGTGACGACGCATAATACTGTCCATTAGGCGCCGTAGCGCCCTGCGGAACTGCATACACATTCTGAGATACCGGTGTTGCGCTTGTTGGCTGCTGTAAAGCCGGATTGTGGGACTGTTGATGGGGTGACTGCGTTGGAAGAGGGTTCTGGGCATAACTGGCGGGATCTGTCTGAGCTGCTGAATAAGGCGCTGTCTGGGGCGTCGACGATACCAACACCGGGGCCGGCGGATCGTGTTGACTCAAGAGAGCAGCCTGTTGTTGTTGATGCGCCTGGGGGGGAGGGCTCTGGTAATGCCGCTGTGGTGAGAGAGCCTGAGGAGGGCTTTGCATCTGATTAACCGAACTTGCTGGTTGGGGAGTTGGCTGAAAAGCTGGCGGTGAGGCTGTCTGCGCATGTGGATCAACCACGTCAGCTTGTTGGTGATGCGGTGATTGATGCAGCTCAGGAGGGCCATGGCCGGGCAAACCAGTATGCAATGTAGGCAGAGGAACTGGCTGAGACGCTGGTGGGGGTGCAGCTGGATTATACGGATTATTCAGGCTGGCCTGCTGTGGCCATGAGGCCTGTTGGTGTAGCTGAGGGACTGGACTCTGATACTGTTGATGTGGTAAGAGCACTTGCGGGTGGATTTGTCCATGGCTTGGTGCACCGACGTAAGCCGCAGGCTGTGGAAATGGCTGAGATGCTTGCACTGGCGTCTGCTCATACGGATTGGATAGTTGATGATGCAGAACCGGCTGAGGATGTGTCGAATTAGCAGTTGGAGTTGAGAGGACCGGCGGTTGAGGGATTGCACTCGGAGGGCTCGTAACTCCATTCGGCTGAGGCTGTTGAAGATGCTGATGAGGTTGTTGAGACAGTTCATATCCATATTGATGCGGTTGGCCTGGAGAACCTTGGAAGTAACCAGGCGATGCTACTTGAACCGCTTGATATGCGGCTGGTGGATAGCCTGGACCCGCGGGCGACACGCTCTGCTGTGGTGTCGGCGGCGTGTGATGAGAGTATGCTGCCTGGGTCTGGGAATGACTGTGCACCTGTGGGAAGGTTTGAGCATGAGTTAGATGGTCAGGGCTCAATGGTGTCTGGTTAGGGTGCTGAGCAGGATTGTATGTCGGTTTTGGTGGCTCGCCTGTGAATGAAGTTGTAGACGTTGTCGAAGGACTAGAGGTAGCAGGATACTTTGACTTGATGTTGCTAGCAAGGTTTCCGAGAAATCCTTTTCCGCTTTTATACAGTGACTGGGCAGTCGATTGTAGCTGGCCTTGCGCTGAAGGTGGAGGAGGAGCAAATTGTGCGGCCTGTTGCTGATATTGGTGCTGATGCTGAGCTGGTGTTGGAGGGGCTGCGACACCGTAGGGAACTGGTTGATAATTGGGTTGTTGACCAGGAGCATATTGCTGAGGTGGAGGATATTGCACCTGAGGGGATTGCGGGATTTGGTTGACCTGGTGGCCTGGAGGAGGCGCCTGGTAGTTGTAGTAAGGCGGATTGCTCGCCATCTTGATCTAGCGGTGCAGAACAACCTAGATGATGGTGGCTTACCTTTCGCTATACTGTCCAGAGTATTCTAGATGATTCAGAAGACTCAAATAAAGTAGCAGTAAGGTCGGTGCTCTTGAGGGGACACATCAATATTAAATATGCCTCCTCACAGTGGTTGAACGGCTAAGTCTAGACCGGTCCACGCATTCAGCTGAAGCGTTAGTCTCAGCGACAAGGCACAAAATACCGATGCTTGCAGCGTCTGAACGCCTTGTGAAGCGGAGAACCCTTGCTTCGTGGCGCTTTACTCGTTATTTTGGGACAGCCACTTCGTTTGCTTGCCATTTCAGATGCCTAGGTACTACTCTGTCAGCCGCGTCGTTAGACTCGTTAAAGGGCGTGCTATTCATTGGGGCGCATTGTGACAGGCGGGAACAATTATTTAGTTTTACTTATGGTTATCTATTTTTAGATTGATGCAAGGGCCAAAAGTCCAACATAATATCATCGCAATAATTCCAAGTTTCCATCGAGACTTATTTAATCGGCTATTTCTAGTGACGATTCAATATTCCCTAACATTATTTGGTTTATTTTATGAATATTTGCGCCTGATCCAGCAGCAACGGTAGCTTCAGCTGGCTTCAACCATAGCCGCACCTTACGAGTAACCTAGATCGTTCTTCAGAGATTATTGAGTGATTGGGATATATAAAAAATGGTCAAATTCGAATTATCTTCATAGACTAAAGCGCTATAATCTTGATATTGGCGAGTTTCTGTAGTTGTGATGGTTGGGTGGCAAACAACAGGCACCTCAGAAGATCTCCAAGACTTAATAACGTACCTTACAAACTTAGTAGTCTTCTTGTATTAAGGTAGATTATCTCAGGGAAAGAAAGGGAATCTTTCATGCTTACTGGAACAGTGAAAAGAAAGGCAGGATGCAAACGGGCGGAAGGTTTGTACAGGATGAAAAGCTTGTCATAGGCATGTGCGGAAGCATTGTGGTATAAATATTTAAACTACATACACATTAGAAACAATATCTATAGCTGTTAGTGCAGCAGGCGAGACGCTAGTATTTCCGTCTCTCTACATCCTCAATCACCTTTCGAGCCAAGATGAGGGCTGCTCACTAAACGCCTCACCAGACGCTGCGTACTCGGTCATCAAGAGTACATCCATGAAATGTTCGTGTCTAAGAAGATATTCGAACACCTCAATACTTGCCAAGCCTGGGCAAACTTTAAGCGTATATTCCCTAAGATCTTCAGATGTAAAAAGCCTTCCCCTTCATGATTCATAGACTCGAATTTCTCCCCACTGACTCCTGGAACATATCACCACCTCATCAACCGTGATCAGAAGCAAAACTTAAGCATTAATCACACATCAATCGTCCTATTCACGAGCATTACATCATTCCGGACTACTATCTATATAAAGTCCCAAAGTAAGATCACATGAACTCGCACATCCCCTCGCAGGTCTTGACAGAGCCAACCGCTTTGTTGAATACGACAAACCACCCAATCGAACAACATGGAACCAGCAATAATACCACTCGCAACTTTCAATACGCTGATTCCCTGCAAGGCCGTCAAGTCTTTCAGTCTACTGAATCGAGTTCTCAATGAAACCTATGGGCCTATGCATTTCACGTTGGACGTCAAGAATGATCACTACGTGATTGGCATGCCTACTAGCCGCGGGCTTCCTGTTGAGCAGGTTCTAAGGAGCAAGGGCGTTCTCTGGGACCCTTCACATAGCAGAGAATCTGCTCCCCCACCACAGAGCACATCCAACGTCCATAGGAGTCAGGAACCTGACGTGATAGATCCGATCAACGAAGACTAAGTGTCAAGATTAGATCAATTTCAGGTGTATAGGCTCCAGGTTACCCACGAAACAGTACATTCACTTCTCAGTGAGTATCAAGCCATCTTAGATAAAGACATACCGCTAACGAATTCCCACTTTTCGCTTTAGGAATTGTATATACATTGAGGACATATCGCCTGTTTCTTACTTCGCATCAATAGCTTCGATAGAGTAGCGACGAGACCTTACATCAAATATATCGGCTTAACAAAAACAGGTCATCAACCTCACTGTCGTGGTAACAGTCAGCTTCTGGTTTCATGCTTAGAAAATATAGCTTTTCTGTTACTGCAGTATTAGCTGCAAGTCATGTATCTAATGCATAGTTTGCACATGATACCAAAATGCTCCCTCAGTTCATATAATATTCTTTTTAGCCTGCATTTTGTCCGAATGAGATTCAGTCATAAAAGGCTTTTGTAATCGCCCGGAACCCGTTTAGTTGAGTGAGAATCATCAACGGATGTGGCCAAGGCCTAGAGCTTGCCCAATCCTAGGAGCCAGATCCCCTCTGTGCAAGCCGAGCTAACATACGACTTTCTTAGTCATTGACAAATGATCATCACACGGGTAGTGAACGTTTGGTTCGTTGGCTGACATTGAGGGAAAAGGGGGGCTTTTTATACCTAAAGGGAAGGCTTGCAGCTACATGGGAAGGTTATTAAGTTGATTAAAATAAAATAAAAAGAATAATCAGAGGAAGGAAAAAAGTAACCATGTGGTATTAAAAAATAAAAATAAAAATAAGTATATAAAAAAAAAACCCGATAGAAAACCCTCCTTAAAGGTATTAGGCATGATACCTGCTTATGCAAAAATGAACATTATTTTGTTTTAACGTTTGTAACATTAGTGTATCTCAATGAGCTACGAATAAGGTTATCAGATCAAATTAAGGACAGGGGACCGATCCCCAGGCGAATCGCTCAATTATAGGTCCCAGAATTGACAACGCTCTATTATGACTGTGACTAATTTACATATTCATGGGTATAGATAAGAAAAACATTATTATCGAGATTACTTCTCGCCGCTCTATCGTTTCATGGCATATGTATGGTCCGAGTCTTCAACCTCCATCACCACATCATTGCGCACATAGATGCCGGCCATATCTTGCTCCCTCGAGTGAAGAGACTCTGTTGTCCGACTGGAAATGAATGTTCGAGGTCCCTCCTTGCCTTCAATAATCTCGAAGTCACCAGGAAGTCCTTGCTCTAGGTCTGCTAGTTGGTGAGTCGAGCTCGTGTCGTCTGCTTCTTTGTCTTTGTTTGTGCGGTTGATTGTCGTGAGACGGATGCCGTGTGTCGTTCGGCTGATGGGATGGCTGCTTCCAGCGGAGCTGAGGAACCTCTTGGGGAGGATCTTTGTGAAGATTGGTCGTAGAAGGGGGAAGCATCCTAGCAGAGTTAGTATGCAAGCACGCGATATCCAATAAAGAGTTCTTACCAGAGACAATGGCGACATTGATCTCGACACCACCCCACATGTCGTTTGCAGCCACGTCGCGTGGCATTTGTGTAGAATGGGGATCATATTGAAGAGCTGTGACGATGACGAAGACTGAGGCAAGACAGACACTTTTACTGTTAGCTTGGTCCCGGTAGATATCACGCCTATGACTTACACGAAACCAACAACAAAGAGAGCAGTGATGGCAATCTTTTGTCCCAGCCGAAGCCGAAGCTTAAAGACTTCAATGACGGGCAAAGCCAAGATGACAACGTCGAGGACGAAATGAGTGAGGCAAGTACCGAAGAAAAATTGCGAGTCGTTAATCTTGCAGGTGGCGTCCTTGATGGACTTGTCCCAGTATGCTTGCACGGGAACGCAGTGGAAGATGACCATGAATGTCCGCAGGATGAGCCACGCAACGCTGATAACGAGCATTATCTGGATCGGGATTCGGATCGCTGACTGCTTGAAGATGCGCCAGTAGAAGAGAAGGATGGATAGTTTAGAGAAGCCGATCGAGTACGAGTAGGTGAGCGAGATTAGGAACTGCATCAATCGCGCGTTGAGGTTGATGTTGTCGTATTCCGCCTGGCTGACGGTATCGGGGATGGCCGTGCCTAGGTACCACGTCTCGGCCCCTAAGGTTGAGTTAGTCTCTATTGACACTTTATTAGGGCGGGCAATGTTACAGTATATCATCACCACATTGTAGCCAATGCCAACGATCTACATCATGTAAGTAACCTAACTACCAGGTGGATTGATCAGACAAGGCAGACTTACAAAGGCGGCCACACAAAAGTAGTCATCAAACCACCAGGACACTTTTGTCATGCGGCGTGCAAAGATGCGTGCTATCAGCGCCAGCAAAGCTGACAACCACGTGACGACCACGGCGGTGATGATGTCCGACTTGAGACTCATGGCGGGTTTGACTCGTACAGTAGTTTGATAAGGAAAGCCAAGGTGCAGGAAACCAAAGTCTCACCTTGCAAAAAGACAAGCACGGGTGCCTGGGAATGATCTGCATTTGAAGGGCATGGGAAGGGCATCCCAGCGCCACACTTCCACATGGCGATATTGTACCTGGTCCATGGGGGAGGGCCTCGGCCAAGCGATGCTATCACCCTTTTGGCATGATAGTTTATCTTGGCTTTAATCCGGGGAGCGAAGGCTCTTGTGGCTAGGCTCGAAGTGACCTGAGGCTCTGGGGTAAAAGGGGCCCGCCCTACGAATGCTCGCTGTTCCAGAACGACTGACTCGCAGTCTCTACACCATCGCTAGTGCTAAGTTGACGGCTAGCCAGAGTGTGTGAGTGCGAGTGGGAGTGGTCTACGCTTAGCGCGGTCAAGTCGCCCGGCGGGTTTGGTCCGGTGGATATCGCCTGGGCGAATTTTGTCTTAATCAGGAATTGTTCTCCCCTACGAGAAAGATATTTTGTGACGTAGATCTTGGTTTGGTAGTTGATTGAGAATGGGGTCGATGATGCTAACTTGGCTGGCAAGCTGGATCGTGTTCCAAGACCCTTTAAGCTGAGACATTATTGGCTTTATTGACTCGTTGCAGACCTTCCAGAAGCAGAAATTGGCGTCAATAACGCTCGATGCATTGATGAAGAAGTCTCATAATCAGCCTCAAGTAGACCATTCAAGCAGGTGGAAGCTGAGTGCAGGTGGCCCTCAACTGCTCGTACGAGGATTATTCTAGAAGAGGAAGCTCAGTTGTCATAAAAGACGCCTCAGCCTCAGATGTAAGAAAATCGCTCAATTACCTCCTTGGCTCTGGTCATAGCCAGGGGCAAGCCAAGTCAAACCAACCGGGCCATAGTAGTGGCTGATACTGGGGGCATCACCTACTGCATCGGACCTAGCAGCAATCAAATCGCTCTACCCCAGACAGCGATTGACGACCTAAGGGCGCTAGGGGTGTTACTATTTCTCGCCTTATCTATGGATCTTGAACGTTTCCCGTAGACTTTAGCAATTTCATGATTATTCCCGGCTAACGGACGCCATGGTGCATCGGTCCTCACCTCCCCCGCGAACATGCTAAGCAAAAGCATCATTTTCCAAATCTTGAATTCTTGAGCTGCATTCCAAACCCTGTTGCCATGTGCGTGCTGCATCTCTTGGCCGTGATTGACTTTGCATGAAAATGATCAGTCGATACTGCACGAATCGGTAGCGCGTCGAGCCTTCAGCTGCCAGCTTGTTGATAAGTGTGGTGTGGCAGCCATCAGACACGACCGAATCATGGATGAGCTAAATCCCTGTCGCCCAAGATTGGGGAACCTGGGTGACGTTCCACTTCCCCTGGATCAGATAGTCTATGATTCTAGATCTTACTCGAATCTCGCTGTGTATTTGCTTGACAAGCTGCTAGACAGAAGCTAGTTTTCCTATTAATCAATAGATAAAGTATGACGATTTAGTACCATTAGTCGGTCATGTTCTTCCTCTTGTAACTAGAATGGAAATGAGCGCGCAGTTACCGGACTCAATCGATAAATCTTCAGCACAAGCCCACGTCCAAGCAGGTACAGTACGCAGAACCATGATAGGCGACCCCGGACCCATAGAGATAATCTTATGATAAGGACCGATCCTCAATATTCATCACATCCGCTCGTCCGTGTGTGGGCCACATCGTAGCTACAGGCTTGGCGGTTTGATATCAGGGCCCCACGTCCACATACAGAAATTGGTCTGTCGTGCTGAAGAAAGGACCCCTGAGTTGTTTAATAGCGACGGTAAAACCTTGGGTCGTGACTTAGACTCAGCAGCGCTATCGTATCAATTGATAAATCGGCGTTACAAATGGTTGATATTCTTTCCATGTTCGACCTAGGGTGCTGTGTCGCTGTACGCTTGGATGTCGCCTACGATGAGACGGAAAACCACCACCGAGAACACGTCATGTAGACTTTGGATAAGTAATTTTTATCGAGTCAGGATATTCATCCTTTCTTCTATCGTGCCGAGCCATTATCGCGAAGAGAGTACATATCTTGGGTTCATCACAAGTTCGACCGTCCGAGCACCCTTTATTCTCTCCATCTTATCGCCCAATCGCCCTTGGCAAAGCTCGGCTCCACGACCTTTCCCGACATGACAGCCTCACATAGACGCTTCTCGCCATCTTGGGTAGTAGAAAATCCAAAAACGACGCCCCTTCGAGCCGCGCACTTTGTCATTTCGCGCTCCTTGGCTCGCTTTTGCCCTTGCTTGCGCTTCTCGAGCATGGCTTCCGTCTCCTGGATCCTCTCTGCGCGGCCTTTTTCGCCGCCAACGCTTCCATTGACCTCGGAGACCGATTGCGGTGGTCGGATGCGTGTGCCGCTGCGAATGGACATGCGAGCTAGCACATCGCCGTCTATGCGATTGTCGTCCTCGAGAATTCCTGCAGGGTCCACGTCTACTTCAAACGATCGCGACTCGGCTGATACTTGAGAAGGTTCTGATGCTTCAGGAGCTTCATTTCCGCTATGGTCTTGGTCGTCTTCTTCCTCCATCGATGTTCGGTTCGGCCCAAAGACAAGCTCCTCTGCTGCGCTGCATGATACCAAGATTCGATTGTCGCCCTTGCTGTTCTTCCCCTTCTTGTGCTTACCAGAACCGCTCCCCTTTGAAGGCTTCTTTGCTTCTATCAAAGTGCCTTCCTCTGCGACCAGTAATTTCACAAATGCTCTCTCGAGCTCACGATCTAGCTTGCCGGGCTTCTGTGTCCGGCACCGGCTCGAGCAGAACTTCACAGGAGTACTTGTGTTCGCTGTAGCCGTGGTGCGCCGAGTGCTAATTACTCTGCCGCATGAATGACAGTAGGGAGTTGCTTCGCCGCCGGGTAAAAGATAAAAGGGCGCCGGCGTTGCTTGTGATTTGGAGGGGCGGCTCCAACTGTCCATCCAACTCATCTTGGCTGGCTCCGATGACGACCTACGCTGGAGTAGATTATATGTAGAAAGCTTTTGATGCTGTGGCAGGGGTTTATGGAGTCTTTTCAATCGTCTTCCACTGAGGCGATTGAGGAGAATCATTTCGCGTCTGGCTTTGTCCAGGTGAAACAACGTGCCATGATTTGAGACAGTCGTGTCGCTGTGATGATGTCATTGTCGTCATCGACGATCAAGCGAGTAATATGGTCGATCACGAGCTCATCGCATTGAGGTGAAGGGTAGACTGAATATTCAGCATTAAAATTCTAATATCAGCTAGCAGAGGGGTGTTGGATAGAAGCACTGTCTCACTTTCGCTGTCCTGCTTCAGGTCCAGGGTAGCTTAGGTTTCTATCGACGGATTGAGGTGAAGAAGTTTCATATGTTTATGGGCTCATAGCATTGGTTCTGCCTGCAGCATCTTGACTGTGATTTGAGGCATTTGCATTACAGTTACATTCGAATACAGAGTATGGCCTACCTGCAACTCCTATTAAAATAAGAAAACCAAGTTTTACTCGATATTTTTTATACCAGTTCTATTCACAGTCGACCAGGGAAATCAGCACAAAAGAAATAACCTTGTTTAAAACTGTTAGGATATAACAAGTCATAGCTTATACATCGAAAGTAATCCAGAGCGTGTACCTTTGATTACTTATCCAAATGGGTGTAAGAATAGACAGCACTAGAAATTCTGCTTGACCAAAATACATTCCTTTTTCATTGTTTCCTTTTCGGAAATTCGGAATAGCTATTTGGATTCCGATCGGAATCTTCTACAAATGCGTATCTTGTTTTCTAGATACGCCTCGTCATGCCAGAGCATGGCGCCGCTTGACGGGTCAAATGCAAACGCCACCGAGGCTCTGAAACTTTGCCAAGTCGGCATTGAGCTTCCTGATGTCCGCTCCATTCCCGAGGTCGTTTGATCTTCATTCCAGATGATAGTTCTAATTGTAGAATATTCAAGCTACGGCCACCTGAACATCGCCGACAGCATTACACTACACATTACCAGGTGATTATATGGACGACGTTCCGGATTTCGAACACAGTCCTTGACCAATGAATCTGAAGAAATTACAATAGCAAAAAATTAAACATTGAGTATACATTTAGCCTAATTTTCGCAAAAAGATAGATTCAGTGGAAGCGCATGTTTTTGAGGATCGGGATGGCTGATGGGTATATACGAACCCTGTGAGGACTCACAAGTCAAAGGAGAGGTTAAAAGGCACGAGCACAATAAGTAATAGTCTGATAAACACTAATCAACGGGAGCTATTGTTACTGCCTGATTCAGCTAGCTTAACTATTCCAACAATCCAATGAGTTTACTCATTCACTGCCAGGGAGTAGTACATATGATTACGAGTGTGGACTGTCAAGACGCGCACAAATGGCACTTAATTGTAAGATAGTGTCTGTCAGACCAGAGGAACTGGAACCGAGCATCCTAACGTTTCCACGAGAACTAACATTCAAAACCAAGGTAATGCAGCTCTTCTGTTTCCAGAAGAAATGAACGCATCAAGCTCAACCATCACAATATCACTTATCTTCATTGGATTCGTTGAGGCATTCTGTTTATGATTACTTAGGTTGTGGTTCAATGCTAATAACCAATCAGAATAACGTCGACCACACGCAACCACCAAGAACCTTAGATGAAGAGGTGAGCTCGTCAATTTCGCTTAAAATGGACTTACGGGATGGTTACATAGCCTGAGCTATCTATTGTTAAACTCGGGCCGTCGGGCTTACACTGGGTTTCAGAACACCTACGCTTTCATGGTGTAAAACTCGACGAATATGCCTGTGATCGTAATCTCGGCTTCTAGGCCCATGGCTCGTCGGCTTCAATTCCATAACTGACGGTATGGCTCACCCTCAGCTGCCGAGAAAAGAGGCTGCGTCGAGACATTTATACGAAGCGCTGTTAACTGGCGACTAGGACGAGTGGTGGGAATGGTTGTTCCGGAAGGAATTAGCCGAGAGATAGATTGCTCCTTTGAACAAACAATTGCACTTCACCACCAGGGAATTGTGCGCTTGGGAAAACACATCCTTTGATGTCGTGGTCATTCATCCACTTTAGGACATAGCACAAGGATCAGCTTCAACGTCAGGCTTAGCATCCGATGTTCTACGCGCACAATTTGAGAAATCTTAATGTGCCAAGTGTTAAACGACATTCTGTAGTTAAGCGAACGGTGTTGTCCAGCAGGAATCTGACATAAGAAACTGATAATGTCTCTGCAGTCAGCACTAAGAATATCGTGGCGCGAAAAAAAACTTCTTCGCACCGGCATAAGAACACTCAGTCGCTCCGCTATTGCATCGCCGTATTCTCTTTGATAATCAAGCCAAATCGGATACTCCTCCTCTTGTCTCTACTACAAGCTATTCTGGTTCGTCATAATGCGCTTCATTACTGATCCTCGTGGTCTTGGTGACCCAACCTCAGAGAGGGTCCCCCTTCTCGTCATTGGAGCTGGTCTCCCTCGCGCTGCCACATCATCAATGCAGGCGGCGTTCGAGAAACTCGGTTACGGGCCATGCATGCACATGGCAGAGATTATCCCCCACCCATCTCGTCTGCGTCTCTTTATCGCAGCGTTGCGCGAGAAGGACGGTGCAGCTCGCTCAAAGATGATACGCCAGCTCATCCACGGACATCGCTCCATCTGCGATCTTCCCGTTGTCTACTTCACTCCTGAGTTGATGGATGCATATCCAGAAGCCAAGATCGTCTTGAACCAGCGACCTAATGCAGAAATGTGGGCTAAGAGCGCGGATGAAAGTTTTCGCTTCTTCTTCAGCCCATGGTTCAAGTGGGTTGGCTTATTGTGGCCCGCGGATCGGATGTGGTACGAGCTCAATTTGCAATCGATCAAGCTCGGTAAGGAAGAGTATGGCGAGGAGTCTCCTTTCACTGCTGGTGCGTATAATAAGTATAACGCAAATGTCTTGGCCGAGGCCAAGAAACGGAACAGAGAGGTCCTCCAATTCAAAGCCGAGGATGGCTGGGAGCCTCTTTGTAAATTCTTGGGCAAGGATATTCCCGATGAGCCTTTTCCGCGATTGAACGAGAAGAAGACGTTCCAGATTGTCAAGGTGATCTTTATTGCAAAGGGAGTCCTGTCTTGGATGGCACTGTTTGGCACGACATGGGGGCTGTGGAAAGTCACATCTTGCTACCTGTAATATCTTGTATAAAACAGTCAATTGATATTAGATTGGAGTTCTCGAACGCATGTTATTATATCTTAAGCAGTATTATGACCAGGGTTATGTATAAGTATATGGATGTATGCTAAAAATGAAACCACGTGAACAATCCGGTCTAAACAAACCAACTCTGCTTATGACATTTGATAGAGAAAAGCAAAAATTTGAATCGCTGGATGCTAACTGGAGGGTTCGAACCTCCGCGGTTTCCCACTGCGGGTTTGGTTTCTGATGAGAACCTAAACACAGCGCCTTAACCACTCGGCCAAGTTAGCGACGATGATTCGGATAACGGTGACGCCGTGATTAGAATCTCAAGAAGCCCCGTTCACTGTGCAGTGAGATGAAATGCCACACAAACAGAGACTTAATTAAGTACTCTGATATGCCAGATGAGCGACTGTGGTGTCTCCTCATCGGATAGCTTAGCGAGCGGGTAGTTTGGCCCCGTGAAGGCCGAGAAAGGTACTGCACGGCAGAAGACTACATTTGCTATCAGTCCACGCAAGCGATGATGAAAGGTGAGATGGCGCCGAGAATCCTAGGCAAGAATGCTCACCAAGTTTGAGGTTTGGTTCACAAGCTGGTGACAAATTTCCACGTTCAGAATTGCGATAAGTGTTTATGAAGAATAATTCCAAGACGAAGTAAATGCTAGCCTACTTTGAAGTTTGAACACCTCATGTTCCTTGTCCCGTTTTTGTGATGCTCTACATAATCATGCCAAAAGATGTTGTGCCAGAATTGGATCAGCCCGCCGAGCTTCCTTAAGAAGGGAATTTGAACCCTGTAAAGTTTATTGCGTTAAGTGACTTGAGGTGGCGGTGGAGGTTGGTTGAAAGCATCGTGAGCATCTCTTGTCCAGATGTTATGGTGGGGGATAAGAAAGGGCTGCGGTGGCGAAGTTGAACCTCGTATAGATCGTACAGAGCCTAGGTGCAGAAACAACAAGGCTTTTTAAAGGTAGAATAGTTGTTAGCTTTTATTCTAATGGCCTTAATTTGCTGACTTGACGCGAACTTGCTGCCCAATCGCCAACAATGTCTCCCGGCTCTGCCATGTCGATCCTTCTGTTCAGTTATTCTTGTCTTCTATCTGAACTAGACATCAGAACGTAGATACAACTTTTTCAACCAGAAGAATTTTCTTTTGCGTGAAGTTGCAAGCAACAGAATACATGTGCCCTGTACAGTACATGGAAGATACGGCTTCACTCAGAGCTCGGCCGAGGCCCTCTAACTTTAAAGAAGATCTTCAGAACATCGTATAACAAGCCGATCCGGCCACGGGTTTCATTATCCGTTTCTCTCTTTGTTTCATCGTGCAAAATTATAAAGAGTCGCTTATGCCATATAAAGTAGGAGTGGCATTCTTGAAGCAATGAGCATGCTGTGTCAAGCAATTGTTTTGTGACAGCAGGCTCAATATGTTCAGAACTGTGAAAAATGAGTTACTATCGCATGTGGAAATGAGGCACAAGTTATCTAGGTCTTCTTGGCTATGAGACAAGTAGATTAAGGTAAGCAAATGCGAAGCAAAATCTTAAGCGGTCTTGTGCTGGAGAACTGCCAGTACGCCTCTGCCTTCTACGCCATTATGGTTCGCGGCATGGGTCACGACCTAGCTCCCTTCACCTACAATGCTTAGCACTGTTCCGAGACACTCGCCAAGATCTCCGAGGTTGCCAGTGTTGAAATTGTCCCTGTATTTGACTTTGTTGTTGTCAACATCAATATCTCTGTCAACAGTCAGCGACAAGAAGAATGTTGGGGATGCTTTCGGGGAGAACAGGGCCCGTGATGGTGCTGACAATGAGAACCTCTCTTCTGTTGCCTGGCACCACAATTCGTTCCCTTTTGCATGTATTGTCATGATTTCGGATTGTACTGGCATGGTTGGTAGCGAGACTGCCGCGAGGAAGCCAAATGGCGAGGCTATCAAAATTCGTGGACCTAGCTATGGACGTCGAGAACCGCTCGCTTTCCTAAGAGACCCCTAACTGATATTTTACAGGCCATTAAGGCCCTCGACGGTCGCGAAAGTACCACCATGATTACTTCTCTACGAGCAAAGTCTCCTTTCGTATGCGACGAGTCGTTCCTCACAGGTGTTCGAGGTTTCAGCAACCTCAAGCAGGTCTACCACGAGTACACCGAATCCCGCCTTGAGATACTCGAGGAACGGCTTTAGGCCAAGTCAAACGAGGAATGAAGGCTTGTCCTGGATAAGAAGAAGTATGATATCCCCAGCATGCAACATATCTTGAAGGATTAGCGAGGCTTTATCGATGCCATGCTTGAAACACTGGTTGAGGCTAAGGATGATTAAACACGACGATGAAGGTTACGGATGGTGAGGACGAGTTGAAAAGCAATGATGGTGCACTAAGCATTTAAAGCCGAATTTGATCACATTGTTCTGATGCTTAATGGCGTATATGTGAAGGGGGGTGTTGTTACTATCTCACATGATTGATATCTCCTAAACTCTTTGTGATGGGGAAGTACTCTTCACGGATGGCTCTAGTATTTAGAATGATATGACATGAAACTTGTCTCATACGTCACACAACAGAAGAACATTCGCCGAGCTTTGCTATTCAAGACCGTGGCTGATCGTTAAACTCCTGGGGTAATGGCATTAACTTGTAATATCTATCAGTCTAGCTTATAATGGCTCTAGCAAGAAGCCGAAAGTAGTCTCCTCTGTCTTAACCATGAGATCTTCACGAACCGCTGGTCCACAAGCACCTGTTCCTACACCCGCAACCTTAACATCCAGCCTGATAAACACAGCATCCTCTTCCTTCAGATCGGGAGGATGCTTAGCATCCTGGATAGTTGAGTCTCTGTGGTTCGATGCAAGGAAGCTAAAGTGCGTCCCATCTAAGCGCGTCGCACGCAGTCCAATGCTGGGAGACTTGGAGTCTCGAAGTGATACCCATCGAGTGTCTTCTCTATTACCATTCTCTTGGGGCACGTCGTAAGGAGTTTGGAGTTCAGAGATAGACTCAACACTCCAGATCCCTACGCGCTGAGATCCCTTCTTGTCGGGGTAGCTCTCTCCAGGTCCAAGACCGAGCCAGTTGACGTGCTCTAATGTCTTACTACCGTAAAGATTTAGTCCGATCCTAGGAACGTGCTCTGGGATAGATCCTGTAGGAGATAGACGAGTAACATTGACGCTGAGAGCGCCAGTCAGATAAACTGTATATGCAATTTCACAGTCCCATCCCCAGTTAAGGACAGGTGGAGTGATGAAAGTATGCGACTTCAGAACAACCTTGTCGGTGCTGGATGAGTCAACCGAGAAAGACCGAAGTTGAGATTCGAGGATATCAACGCCGAATCTCTGCCAATATAGAAGAGATGAAGACACGTCGTTGTCGGTCTTTGGACGCCAGAAGGACGGGATAATAGCAGCCTGGGTCTTGGGATCGAAGTTGAGTACTACCTCGTTGTTTGAGACCCAGCTCTTCAGAGCACCCCGAGCTCGGTCGAAGGTGAACTGGAAGTTCTTTCCAGACACAGAAATGGCTGAAAGCTTCTCGGATACAATCAACTTTGAAGATAGAGTGTTGCTTACGACAAGGGCTTCTTTGGAAGCACTCTGAGGAGCTTGTAGCTGATGTTGGTACCAAGCAATCTCATGACCTGCAGGAGCCCAAGATGTTGAGTGCTTTAGCGTCAAAGACACAGTCAAGTATACTTCATCTTCCTTGCTGTATCGTTTTGCGTCTAAAGGAAGAGGAACAGAGCGTGTTTCTCCGGCTGGGATATCAGGGACATCAAAGGAATCTGATTGAACCAAAGTCGACCTGTTTAACAGTTAGCTTTGTAGCTTTCTCCTCTTGATTTGAAGTGACTCACTTCTGTCCAAACTGCTCAACTTTGAAAGACGCAGTCAAGTGGCTTAAGCCAGCAAAATCATGTCGATTCTCAATCTTCAGCTCGCCGTCTGCGAAAGAGAATCCAACAGGCTGAATAACCTTCTTGAATTCAGTCAGTCCTGGCGTAGGCTGGTGCTGGCTGTTCAACAAGCCATCCATAACAAAGGTTCCATCATTTGGCGTGTCACCAAAATCACCGCCATAGGCGTAATATCCAGCACCATCGTGGTCTTCCTTCCACAGGCCGTGGTTGGCCCACTCCCAGATAAAGCCACCCTGAAGACGGGGATAGTCGCGGAAGGCCTGCTCGTAGTCTTCCAGCCAGCCAGGGCCGTTACCCATGGCATGGCCGTACTCACAGAGAACAATAGGCTTCTCAAACTTGCCATCCTTCACGCCCTCTTCTTTGGCGTATTTGATGAGCCGGTCAATAGTAGGGTACATATAGCTGTACATGTGGGTTGTCTCGGCATGCTCGTCGCCTTCGTAGTGGATCAGTCTTGACGGGTCGGCTTCAGTAGCGTACTTGAACATGGCCCTGTGGTTATCTCCATAGAAAGCCTCGTTACCGAAACTCCAGATGATGACACTGGCGTGGTTCTTGTCACGGTTGAGGACGGCTTGGATACGGTCAAGGTAAGCAGCCTTCCAGCTGGGGTTGTTGGAAGTGAACTCAGCTGCCTTGCCAAAAGCCAGCTTCTTCCTCTCCCCATAGTCCATAGACTCAGGAATGTCGAGAGGTCTAGCAACAGCATCGTAGAAGCCGTGGCACTCAAGATCAGCTTCGGCCATGACCCACAAACCGTACTCGTCGCACAGATCGAGAACTCTTGGGTCGTGGGGTTGATGGGCACAACGAAGAGCGTTGATGTTGTGCTTCTTCATGATAAGCAGGTCCCTCTTGGCAAATTCGAGAGGCACAGAGCGGCCCAGCAGGGGATGGTGTTCGTGACGGTTGACTCCTCTGAGACGGATGCGTTTTCCGTTGACGGTCATAAGACCATCCTTGAGTTCGACCTTTCTGAATCCGACGCGCTGCTTAATCTTGTGTAGTACGGTCTCAGAGTCTTCAGACTTGAGGGCGAGCTGAGCAGAGTAGAGATAAGGTGTCTCTGCAGTCCACTTCTTAGGGTCTTCGATCTCGAGCTTCAGATCAAGCTTCTTGGACTTTGCATCAACAGAAGCCTTGGTAGAGCTAATCACAGCTCCTCCGTTCTTATCAAGTTCTGACAGCGTCAGCTCAAGAACCGCAGGTTTTTCAGCAAAGACATCAACAGATGCAGTCAGCGTAGCGTTCTTGTAGCTACTATCAAGGTCTGGCTTGACAAAGAAGTCCTCAATTCGAGCAGCTGGAAACGAGATGAGGTAGACATCTCGGAAGATTCCTAAAACTTGTTAACATCTGACATATGTTTAAATGTTGCGCGACTCACCGGAAAGCCACCATTGGTCCTGGTCTTCGATATATGTCGCATCAGACCATTGATAAACTCTTACGAAGAGCTCGTTGGCACCCTCGCGATTCACAAAGGATGAGACATCAAACTCGGATGGGTTTCTTGAGCCCTGGGCGTATCCGACAAGCGTACCGTTGACCCATAGGTGATACGCACTGTCGACACCATCGAAGCGGAGTCTTAGCTGAGAATCTGCATCCCATGCAGTAGGAACGTGAAACTCCCGACGGTAGGTACCCGTAGGGTTATCCGTGGGAACATATGGCGGACAAACCGGGATGGGGAACTGGACGTTGGTGTACCAAGGTTTTCCATGGCCTTGCAATTGCCAATGGCCAGGAACTTGAATCTGGCCGAAGGAAATATCCTTCGTGGCTGGCTCTGGCGCTTCGAGTGGCGTGCTAGCGATTGCAAAGTCCCAAGTTCCATTCAGTGAGATTGACGTGTCAGGAATATGGTATGACCGGGTGGGGAGAGTGTTTCTTCTAAAGACAGCCTCATTGATGTAGTCTGGTCGAGACTTGTCCTCTTGAAGAGGAATGCCCTTGGGCTCTTGCTTGATGCTCTCTCCCATCTTGACGTTTAGAAAAAGTGATAGTTAGAATGAGTTGAAGGCTCAGTGTCGAGGAATACCTGGAACCTTTATCTTGATAGTCCTCCTGCTAAGCCCCGCATGATCCGCGAGGCCCGTATCGCGAAACGTCTCGCTATGCTCGTTCAAAAACACGTGCTTCGGACTGGCTCGGGGGTCAAGGACAACTCCACCGAAATACATGATAGGTGCGGGTACGTGGCTCGATTTATGACGATCATACCTGATTTAACACAACAGCCTGAATGCACACGAGCCAATCGAGACTAGCGAGCTGACCGAGGTTTCGAACCTGGGGATATCGGAGCCGGAGTGGGGTCAGCCTGGCATGCTTTGGCAACCGGTCACAGGACATGTCAGGTGGGAGAGTCTCAGCAGGTTCCTGCTTCTGATCGTAAACGGGGCGTGGGTACTGCTATAGTTAGAAAGTAAATGGCTTACGGAACGGACGAGTTCGATTTTACCTCAAAGAGTAGGGGTTGACTAGGTCCGTGTAAAGCGCAACTCTCGGACGCTTAGTGAACTATATTGATATTGAGTCAAAGCTTCATTGCAACGCAACAGCAATCAAGAGGTAACGAAGAAAAGAAATATCGCTAACTGATTGGAAAATAAGTAACATAGAAAATTAGCCCAAGTGTCTTTAGATGACATTTGAAAACAACAAATGTTGATTTGGTGTGAAAGTGCAGTATCCGAAGGAGCTGAAACGTAACGGACAAACGAATTAAACGTCTAGAGGGGCAAGATAACCAGTCCTATCTACGTGCATACTTTAGTCGAATACTGTATAGCAGCGCGCACACTAACTTAGAGGGAATGATAAAACTAGGACTGGGAATAGGTCCCGAGTAGGTTATCTACCGCTAGTAAAACCACCCAACTGAGTTCATTGTGTTTTGCGTAACGAGGCTATCTTCAAGATTCTTTGGCGTAGTGATGTGTTGGAAAGACTACTTGACCAATTTGAAGGCCCCAGAGTCTTATACACAAATATGTAGCTGTTTAAAATAACCAGATTTTCTTATATGATGTTTAAATTAGGTCGGGTCGAGATATTTGTGTCAATAGGAATACTTCAGCTTAAAAATACGTCTCCTCAAAGCCCGACCAAGTTAAACATCATCGGGACAGTACTTTATCTCGTAAGGGTTGAGAAGATCTATTTATAGATTTTTGGACGAAATCTTGAAAGTGAATAGCCACGAAATGTGTCACAACTAAAGTGACAGTAGGAAGATAAGCAAAGGCGAAAACTGGGCGGGAGTCAACTCCAAGACCGAAACCGAGCCGCCAAATCCTAGCCTTGACTGACACCAATAATCTAATACAGTGGGATCCTTCCACAGACTCATAGTTTTTCGATCGTACACGCTAAATTCCAGTACTTCCCGCACCTTCTCGAGAGTGCTTGTATTCGTCATGTCTGCCACGGACGACTTAGTCTTAGCCCATCCGGCGTCTTTGCATTAATCTTTCTGCTGATGCGTCAGCATGCGGCTCTTCTTAAAGAGCTGTGTAAGTGTACAAACTGATAATAAAGGGCTACTTTTCAAGTGGATTCCTTGATCTGTGGAGTGGTGCTCAAAATCTATGGTCTTTGAATTCGACTTCGACACTTTAGAAGCAGAGGTCTAGACACTAATCTAAGACTTGATCTTTATCAACAATCTCAACTCAGCTTTCACTATGTCTACTGTAAAGGCACTCCTCGCTTCTGTCCTCATCGGTGCCGCTTCGGCCACCGGTAATGTCATTTCAGGGGTCCTGAATGCCTGTTCGGATCTTTTTGGCAAGTATGAGAAATCTGCAGAGTTTCACTCCGACTCCAGCTACGTGACCAAGACTAGGGCATTTTGGGATGCTCGGTCCGACCTTTAACGTGCTTGTTCTTACTCCCCAAGGATGTCTATTAGGCTATCTAGTACAGTATGACAACTAAGCACCTTGAGGGACAGCTTATTAGCGAACAAGAAGTAGCTCAATCACCTCCCTGGACTTTGGGCATCTTTACAGCTATTCTCTTTGCGTTCGAGATGCACAACGTCAACCGTCCTTACGAATTTCACTCTTCACAGTGCTCGCATGACCAGATCTTTCGGTGAACCACACGGCCAGCCACTGTTCTAAATTTTGGGATAATCATAGTTTTATATTTAAGGTATTCGTGGTGTCTTAATCCTCGACGTCAAGCGGATCGTGTGGATCTTCAAGGCGTGGAAAGCCGCCGTTGATGACGCCGATGATGTTGGTGGCCTCTACCCTACATTCGTCTTTAACACCAGCCGGGAAAACGCCCAAACTGTTGGAAAGAATAATGGTGTCGGGAACATCTGGCACCTACCTACTAAGAAATCTATGTTCTAGTGAGCCTTGCAAACTCAGTGGTTTCTGATTCCAGATCCATCTTTAACTAATTCATCTAGTCTGGCAATTCAGCACTGGCTGGGCAGATGCTGAGGACGATCTCCGTTTCACTAATTAGGAACTCCAAACCCACGGGTTCATCGAGTCAGTGAACCGCGAGAAAAACCTCGCAAGGGACTTTATCTGCAAGGGCGATACCAGTGAGATCGAAGACACCTCTGCCTCTTTCCCTTTGATGAACTTTCAGCGTCTAAAAAAAGTTGCGACGTCTATAACCTCAAGCGCGTCTTTGTTTCACTAAATTGGGAGGGCTTCAAGCTTAGCATTTAAGCTTGAAGCGTGCTTGTATATTTCTGAGGAAGGCCCTAACATCAGGGATTGCATTTCTAAATCAACTAAAACGCGAATTTTACGCACGTCTAACCTTCTTTTGAGCAACTGATTCGATACATATCATGTCAAATCAAGACCTACTGAACTACAGGCCGATTATGCCGCTGAGGAATATGGGCTTCCTGATGCCGTCCTAGTTCACAACAAGTTTCCAAACCAACTAAAGGCAAGTATTCTGCAGTCACTTCAAGATAGAAAAAGCCACGCCATGCGATCAATTGAATATATAATACAAGATAACCCTCGCAGAGGTATGACCACGCAATACCTCAATAACAATCCCTAATGTAGCTGTCCGCTTGTTGTATAAGCCACATGCTGCGATCAACACTTGGCGAATCACCCCCAAACGAGACCTCGCGCCAATTGTGAAACAGATTTTCGAGATGACTGCCCACAAGTGTGACTCGAGAGCCTATGAATTCTTTTAATACAGGTACCTGGGATGCTGCCAAAAGAATAAGCATCGCCCCAGACATGCTGCACACGATTAATACTCTATGATTGACAATCAGGAGCCATAGACTTACGACAGCGAGCAAATCCATGTATCTATGAAGACAGTCTGTGGAAAACCTCGGAGGTCCAATGCATGCAACAGGCAAGCGTCTAGACATAATTTGCAGTTGTTCATCGCATCTGGTATCGAGGGAGTAACAGCCGAAGTCCTCGTATCGTCATGGCTGCTACTTAGCATCCACATCAAATACGGTCGGTAGATAACTCCTTTGCAGGTGAGATATCTTTGCCTTAGAAATCCTCCGGCTGCAGTTGCAGCTTCCTCGGTGTCCACGCTGAAAGAAAAGGACGCAGGCAACACGTCACGCCAATCATCGAGCTGACGTTGAAGCTCGGCGACGATCCGAGGGAAGCGGGTATGGTCGAACGCAGCGCCGGTATCTCGTGCGTATAACAACTGATGGACTCTATTGAGAAGCCGCCGCATGCTGATACAAGCGAGAAAGTACAGAGAAGATTCTTCTTCCACGATCTCGGATGTATGTGTGTGATAAGTGCTAGGAAGCGGAACAGAGGATTCAACACGGGCGATTCCCGAAGGAGGACAGGCAGATAATTCAGCCATGTAGTCACTAAAACATCAACTGTCATTCAGAGTTGTTTGATAGAACTGTGCGCTATTACTTACCTTTCAAGTATGTAGCACGACCAAAATATCCTTCTGATTCGTTCTTCGTACTCGCTGTCATGTTTGCTGGCTGGGTATGATAGTAAAAGCATACATCTTGTTGCCGTGGCGCTGAGATACTCCCAGGCTTGAAGTGGCCGAACAAGTGATGCAAAGTAGAGGCTGAGACGTCAGCAATTCCAGAGAATTAGATCAACTCGAGTCAACTCACGCAGTAAAGAACAAGCATTGCGTGCTTTCAGAATCAACCTGCAGATGAGCAACATGAAGCTTCTTAAGAGCCAACTGGAAATAAATGTCGGCCAGCTTTCGTTTTCGAAGTCTTCTGTCTTTCTCTCCCGAGTCTGGTTCGGTTGTATAGCGCAGATCTTCAGCAGCCTGGCTTACACACCCTAGTGCCAACGTGAGCAAGCAAAGACAAGAATGCACTGTATCTTCAGCAGGCATTCCGTTTTGCAGCGTCGCTCGTATACCACGTAGCTGTGCCTGAGACATAGATGGATACCAAAAGTTGGCGTTCCGCTCGAATGCCTCCAGTATTGAAACGATGTCTTCTGCGTCAACATATGGATACATGGGATTCGGCGCAACAGCTAATGGAGCGCGAGATTGCTCGAGGTGAAAAATGGACTCTCCGTCGTGTCGCAGCAGCGGAAAGATATCGAAATGAGGCCATTGCAGGATCGACTCGGTTGTCGAGGTGTGCATAGAATCTAGGATTGCATTCTCGAAGTTGTTGACATTTTCGCGCTGATCTTGGCTTGTGGGTGTCTGGTTTGTATGGCTCTGACGGCGAAGGTTGAGGTCTGGAGATGAACCCGAGAAGGAATTTGTGCGGTGTGTCTGAGGAGAGTTATGGGCTTGGTGTTGACAACCCAGCTGAGCATTGGTCGGCTGTTCAAGTGTGAGATGGTCAAAGCAGAACAAAGTTGAGAGAGCTTTTCCGCCTGCTTACAATGGTAGATCTTAGCTCTTGGAGAGTCCTTTCAACTCTTAGGACGCTTTCTAGAATGAGATCGTTCTTGCTTCTCCTACACGCAAAGAGTTACTACCTCAGATGGAGCAGGGCCGTGATAACATGAGCCTTACGAGTTTGCCTCGCATCCATAGGTACAGTCATGGCCGATCGCTGCACACGTTGCACAAGGATGGTTCCCATCGCATCTATCTCCTTATCAGCCAAGCTGCTAGTTGAGGCTCTTGCGGTAGAATACAACCTTGTCTTGCGGGTACGACAGGCATCACACTATAGTCGGTAAGCCCGCTGCAACACAAGACGATGAGTCTCCAGACTTACGGCATGCGACGTTCTCAATCTCTTGCGCGCCGGCCACTCAGCAGAGTCGTCAGCTGCTTGTTCCATGGCATCGGTTCGCACAATGTTCCCAGGTCGCCCCGGTACGGGCCGACAGAAACGTGGGGAAAGGAATAGATAAGAAGGAGGAGAGAATCGTGTGGAGGAATGGGTGGTCTGATGGGTCAGAGGCTCAGAGCACACTCACTGTTCGGGGATGTTCGGTCCGGAGCCAAATGGGGATGGTGATTGGGGCGGGAAATGAGACTCGACCCCAGAAAAACAGGCCACTTACCCCAGCTTTCTAATCACTTCTAATTGGTCCATTGTTGATCTGCTCAGCAGCCAAGGGACGGGGCAAAGCTTGATGCCCATGAGACCTCGAGAAAGGCCGGGGTTTGGGGGGAGCAAACAGCCGATTGCTACCTACCATCATGTGCTGTTGGGACTTTCGGCCGAGATTTCTGAGGATCGGCACATCACAGCGGAATTAATGCCGAAAGCTGACGAGGTTCGGTGAAGTTTAGTGAGGGGTTATACGAATATACTCATCTTTGATTCAAAATCTGGTGGAGGTGACCAATTCTCCATCACCAAGGTTGACGACTTGCAGCATTTGCACTAGCTTTAGTCGTTCTTGGACATTGGAGACAAATCAACGAGGAGAAAAAAACGAGAAAGAATAACATAATTCAGATCAAGACAGTCAAGTTCAAAATCGTAAAATTAAACTATATGAAAGAATACTCACTGTAAAGCTAATGGGTTGCGACGGGAATGTTCCAATTGCTCAGCTCACACCTCGGACACGAGCTTTGAATCTGCCGTGACATTCAAAGTATTCATGACGGTCTGAGCATCTCTCTTCTGAAGACTCTTCTTGACGGGGTTGGGAGCCTCGAACACTTCCGACAACTCCTCCAGGGTGCGGTCCTTGGTCTCAGGGAAGAAGAAGTAGATGAAGACAGCCTCAAACAAGTCCCAAAAGACAAATACCAGGTAGAAGTAGAAGCCAATATCCTCAAAAGCCGGACCACTGCTGTACTGAATGACGGTCGAGGCGATGGAACTGGCAAGGTTACCAACGGCGGTACCCTTGGCTCGGATATCGGTCGACAGACATTCAGCGATGTATGCGGACTGAAGAGGAGTCCAGCCGAAGGAGAAGACGACGCCAAAAATGAAGATCATGGCAACTGTGGCGTTCGCGGCCGAGACGTTGTCGGGTTGATCGAGAGACAACTTGCTAGTGCCTGTGATGACACCGAAGCAGCAGGAACAGAAGACGATCGAGTATATCAGGAGAGGTCGACGGCCGATGACGTCCGTAAGTCGGGCACCGAGGATAGCACCAAAGAAGCAAAGCACCGGGTTGACACCGTTGAGAGCCAAGACCTTCTTCTCCTGGGTGATGCCGGCGTTGTTCAACATGACGGGAAGATAGTAGGAGCTGTGCACGTCAGTAAAAGCAACCGAACTCAAGACAAACTCAACACTCACCTCAAACTATTTCCACTGACTTGGCCAAAAATTGCCATGCCCAGGACACCAATAAGCCTGCGGCGCGCGCTATGGGTATTCCAGAGTCCGCGGTAGTCCCACCAGCTCTTGTCAGTAGCATCGGCCGCAATCTGGTTCGACATTTCCTTGATCTGAAGAACGACCATGGGATGGTTGGAGTCGCCCTCTCCATGGTAGGTAGAAAGGACCTTGACGGCATCTTCGACGCGGTCTTGAGCGATGAGCCATCGTGGAGATTCAGGAAGCCAAAGAACACCGACAGCGACGATGCCAGAAGTGATCATCTGGCACCAGATGGGGATTCTCCATGAAGAATCCGAATCAATGAAGGCACATCCGTAGACAACCCAGCTGGCGATAATGCTGCCGATATACCATGTGCAATTGTAAAGGCCAGTCAGGGTACCACGCCAGTTGGGATGGGCCAGCTCGCTAACGTAGCAGGGGGCAGAGACACAGCAGAAGCTGACGCCGAAACCAAGGATAAAACGGCCGCCGAGAAAGTGGCCCCGGTCATGCGCCGTCGCCTGCACGCAGGTTCCGATGATGACGACGACGGCACCCGTGAACATACCCCAGCGTCGGCCGAAGAGATCATTGACAGGGGCGGTGAAGAAGACGGCGGCGATCGAGCCAATGTTATACATGGCGAAGATGATTCCGGTGGTAGAGCCCTCAGAAGACCTGTAATGTTAACCAAGCACACCCATTTGGCAATGATTTTGCCTACATGTCAAAATATCTTTGGTACGAACGCATTCCGTTGATTCCACCCATGACACTGCCATCATAGCCTATTTTGTTTCAATGATTAGAATGCATCCTTTCTCAAAAGCAGAAAAACCGGAAATGTGGGAAAATCGTGGTCTTGGCAACAGTAGAATTTGACCTCAGATATTCTTCAAGACCCCAGGTAGCTCTACAGGGACAGGTTAAGTGTTACTAACCGTTCTTCAAAGTTTGTTAGCAACACATTGACGCTTGAGAGGTGATAGTCAACCCCATTGCTGACGGATTGTGACATACCAAACAGCCGCACAGATAAGCGCATGCTAGAACAAGATAGAGGCGGAACATGCGAGGAGTCCACGGGGACAGCTTCTGGTTTTCGACTTCATGGGCAAGTTGGGCAGCCACATGAGCCTCGTGAATCTCATCACCATGATCAACGGCGATCTTTTCGTCAGTATTGGAAGTCATTGTTGCGATTGAGGGGATTGCTGATCAGACTTGGAAGCCGATTGAGGAACACATTCCCGCAGCAGGATGTAGTCTTTATATAATCACTCTGCATGTAGCTTATGCAAATGACCTCTCCGGCGTCATGCCATGGAAACAAACCCTGTCCCCAGGCGGCATTCCATGCCCGTCCGAGGTCGTCCCCCGGATTTGCGCCGCTCCCCCTGCTCACGCACGTCCCGGGGTTAGCCTAGGTACAAGGTGGTGTCCTGACCTTTTTCCGACGCGAAGAACAGGTTAGATTGAGTCCTTTTCACGCCAGGTTGAGGCCCACACCGGCTCCGGCTTCCCCGAGGCCCAGATCTGGGGTAATCATCCCTAATCACGATTGGCTCAGGTAGGGGCTCGCTCAGTGGTACCGGTATTTAATACTGCGCAACCATCTCGGCCGAGCAGCATCGTATGTCCTAACCAACACGTGAGACTACTTAAGGTCAAGTGGAAGAGACTCGGAATATGTTCTGACCACTTCGTATAGCTGAATCAACAACTCGTTCTGAAGAGAGTACTGGTTTGAGAACAGGCCATTTTGTTTCCATTTCACATCTCGATGCCGTCTCTACTTTGCCTCTTCATTCTGAGCATGCGCATGATCACAATGGCGTAGGTCATTGTGGATGATGAACTGGACTAGGACTGCAGAGTCTAGTAGTACTTGGGATGGTGGACGATCGCTGGAGGGACCGAAAACGAGAATCTTCTACAACTTAACGGCAGAAATAGCGAAAAGAAATGGGGTGATTGGCTTTGTGAGAAAGAAGAAGAAATCAGACCAAGGAGGCGTATGTTCAATTGATGGAGACCGCTCAATGGAGAGACAGTGATGTGACCTGGATCTTCAGTTGTAAACTTCTGCTTTCCCCGATAACGGTTGAATCGAGTTGGCAAGATTGTCACTGAGTCATCTTCTCTGCTACTGAGTTGTTCGCCCTGCAAGGCCCGAGAGTCAGCTCTGGGGCAAGGTACTGATGGCGCATGTTAGAACCTCCGACTTAATTCACGCAAAACTACATAGACCCAGAGCTGGGCTCGTGCTTTAGGTTGGAAAAAGAGATAAATGTATAGATCTTCTTGAGATAACGAAGTTCTCAATACAAGACTAATTATCTAACGTTTCTCTCGCATATTTACCTAAGAGTTCCGCAGCAGATATCCTTAACTATGCATAGCTGAAACAATCGCTGCTACTCTGCTCCTTTCTTCCCCGGCTTTTGGCCGTAGACGATATAACTACTGCATTTAGTACCGTACCAGACTTTCAGGTGCACACACTTACATCTTCCAATATCCATGAACCTTGGGATTTCTCAGTTCCTTCCTCACATTCGCGCAAAGTGCCAGGACTTCCTCCTTCGACCAGTTGAGAACTCGGGTAAACAGCGCCAGGCTCACGCCTTCAAGTCCGGCGTCGAAGTTGACGAGGTTCCACTTTCCAAGTTCCTTGAGTTTCGGGTCTTTGGGCCAGCTGTTCGTAGGCCATCTGTAAATGGTCTCGACTATATTCTTGAACCCTGCGTTCTCAACGACGGTCTTGTACTGATCGGATGCACCAAGCGGGCGGCCAAGCTTCTTCGATGCTTCGATAAGGCCTTCCTGCCATTTCATAACTGGCGATGTCTTTGGGTCGAGGGTGTTGTCGTCGCACAACACGGGCAGTTGGATGTCCTGGATCTCGTACCAACCACCTGGGCTTAGGCCCCTGTATAGCTCTTATCAGAACCTAGTCTTTGAAGTGGATGTTTTGGAAAGAGGAGAACTTACTCATAGGCCTTGTGAGCCATCGCTTGCGGGTCAGAAAAGCTTCCCGTCATCATGCGGCAAAAAATGAAGTCGAAGGGTGTTTTCCATGTCCACTCTTTCTCAAGGTCGTCGATCTCAAACGTGCAGTTAGGCGGTACGCTATGTCGTCAGTTAGGTGCTGTAGAACAGTAAAGCATGTTTGAGACTAACAAAGGAGGTTGGATAGGGCTCAAGTCGACGCCAATCACCTGCTCTGTCAGACCTTGTGTCAATGGCTGGCCGGAAGGGAACTTACCTCCGCCGCCGGATGCTCATCAGCTATGCGTATGTGATTAGCCTTGAGTAAGTCCAACTCCAAAATTGAGACGCTTTACCAAATTCCAAAGCCCAGAGGCCTGTTCCAGTGCCCATGTCCAAGACACGCTTCGCAGTATCAGCTCCAGGATTCAAAGCCCTTTTCCCGTCAAGCGTGATGAGATATAGGTTGTCTTGCAGGTCTACGCGTGGTTAATAGTGTTCAGAATCACAAGTTCTCTTGTTTTTTTTTACCAAGCCTATCATTCTCGGCCTGGCAATACATTAGAGCTTTGTTTTTTACAGCCATCTGATGAGCTCACATCGTCGTTCGGGAAGGCATATTCTATGTCTCATTAGTCAACGCTTCTGAGAAGGTATCTTGTACTTACTTCCTTCACTCAGCTTGTGGTAAGTACGCCCATTCTCTTGTGCAAATTGTAGTAGACTAGATCGAAGTGAGGATGTCGACGGCTCCTCTAGGGGCTACTGTCGTTAGATGCTGCGCGTTTTACTCCCCACTTTAATCACTTGAACGTACCACATCGAGGGCAGAGTCGTAGTCGGGATCCACGGCCTGACCAAGTATCAGCGTCTCGCGCTCAGCTCATGTGGTTCAGCATTTCTCACAATCTGTTCCTCTTGCATGGTTGTCAGTCGATTCGATGAGCACGTTACAGTAATTGTTTGAGGTCAAAAAAGGAGGCGGGGAACGATGATGTGATGATAAGGGTTACGTGGAGGCCTGTTGCATTTATTCTCGCTTGAGCCTTCGTGGGTGGGTATCAGCATCCAGTGCTGCGGTTTTGAACAAGGGTTTAAGGGATCTGATTTGACCTCTGTGACACAGATGGGACCCTGACTTGAAGGTTCTCGGCGTACGTTCCTCAAAGTAGAAATGATCATCAATCGTTACACCGTCCTTTGACCATCAGCTCTAGCCGTAGCCATAAGAACCCTGCCCGTTTTCTCTGACAGTTTGAGTCGAGTGATGATGTCCGATAGACGATTGATACGGTTCTTGATCGTTGTGGCCCAGCATGTTTTATTTACCATTTAGTAAAGAAAAGAAGAAAGAAAGAAAGAAAAATCTCTGGCATGATCAGTCAGTGGACTTGATCACCGACGAGTGTTACAAATGGATAAACTGTAGCTAATCGTACCACGCAAATTCACTGGCAGCACCTTGTCCACTTGAGCATTGAACGTGTGTAGCAAAGGAAGAATGGTTTGAATGACCAAAACCTCTGACCGACGCGCCATTCTTTTATCGAGGTGTGGCTGCTTTAGCTTCACCTCGCGTCCCAAATCGGCCTAGCCATTTGTTGTTCATTTCAGCTCAGGACTGAGGAACCCCTATTGTGATCATTCGTACCACGTCAACACGAGAATACTGTCATTTCAGCATGTCTGACAATGGCAAGTCACCAACCGACATCATCACCTACATTGGTGTGCCGTTGGCGGTATTGGGGGGTATTTACCCATTTCTGTTCCAGATACACGCCCAGCGACTAACCATCCCTGCACAGTTCTCCCAATTCTGTACAACACACTATCGACTCTCGTCTCTCTGTCGCGAATAAAGCGTATGCTTCGGCATAGTCGCTTGACTGCACTAACACGGAGTGATATTGTGAATCGGGTCATCGAGATAGAACTACCTCGCTATGCTGTCATGCCCCTGGACAGATTCCAGGACCGCTCTGAGTACTGGACTCTTTCGCGCCACCCTAGCTCTATCCCGGGCGGAAGCTGGACAACCTTCAACTGGAAGACCCATTCCATTGGTATCAAGACACAGCGAGTCGAGTATGCTGATCAAGTCCGTCAACCGCAAGTTGAGGTGGCTTTTGATGAGCTTGTCTGCTACCTGTTAGACCTAGGCGCTGTTCCAAACCCCCATGGATGGAAGTTACTGCGCTCATCAGGACTCTGGACGCCAGTGGGATGCTGTTTGATGATGTCTCCGGAAGGTAGAGAAGATGCATTAACGGTTGCCCAGTCGAATGACGCGGATGGCAATCTCTCCTTGATGGTGGCCTGGTCGAGCTCATGGATCACAAGAAACTATTCCAACCTACCACCATATTGGGTGCGGTTACCATCACCACCTCAAAACGCCAGCGTTGTCAACCAGGCTAGCTCTTCCGAAGCACCAGATCAATCCCGTCCAGACTCGGAAGATGGGATAAACAAATCGCAAGACGTGGCCCAGAAGGCTGATATGACCGAAGTTCACTCCCTCAGCGAAGGCTGCTCTCAGTCTACTGACGCAATCACTTGCCAAATTTCCATGTCTGGACTTGTCACGGCTTTGAACGAGCAGAACCACTATGGCGCTTCAACTACTCTGAACCTTGACAGCCTCTACATCGATCATCTGCGTACCCATCCCATTAAATCGAACGGTGTCTGGTTTGCCAGCGCAGCCACCGCTTTTGGAACCTCTAGTCAGACTATTCTCTGGAACTACAAGATACCAGACGAGGTCCTCGCCTTTGCTCGGAAGGAAACAGTACCCTGCGGAGTCTTGGTAGTTCTGGGCATTGTTGACGAATCCGAGACACCTGACTGGGCGACTAGATATAAAGACTATGGTGCAGCCATCGATCAGTTTGCTAGAAGAGCTCAAGAACAACGAGCGGCGCTAGCAGCAGAAGCCTTGATGGCTCCGGCCCAGCGAGAAGCTGCGGCGCAAGCTAGAATGCGCAGGGAGAATGAACAGCGAATGCAGGACAGTAAGACTACCTATTCTAACAGAATTGCCTAGTGTCATACTGATATTGATCTTACAGTGCGTGAGAAGATGAGAACAGACCAGATGCGACGGGATCAGCGCATGATGGAAGCTCTTCAGAGCCCCAAATGGGACACGAAGCTCGTTGCAGAGCATTGCCTTCGATGGCTTCAAGCAAAAGATTACTGGGAAGCTTCTTTCACGGTCAAAGATGTCGTTGGTTTTATGCTACGTCGCATGGTTCTCGATGGGGAATTTGCAGATAACATTTGTCGGATGTTGGACAAGTGGAAGGCCTGGGCTGATGTTGGTGGCATGAAGCAGTCTGACTATCAAGCAGTGCAAGATAGTCAAGCTGACTTTGCCCATGCAACTCTGTTGGTTGCCATGATCAGAGACACTTCGACAGCTCTTGAGGGAACGGTATCGATGGACTTGCAGGAGTGTCTAAGGATGTGGAGGAAAGTCCGACTGGGATGATACGCACTGTTTGCATGGCTAGATGCTGCACTTCTCCTGGAATTGCAAGGCAATGATCATTCCTAATCTATTTCATGTCAAAAGATGGCCTTAATTTTCGAGCGAATTAATGGAACACCACATACCGGGCATAAGAGCAGGTTTTGGGTTGTATTTGTAAATCTTGTATATTTATTCATTACTTTTTGTGTTGCATCTAAACGTGAATTTCCCTTAGTTATCCCTCCATCAACATGGAAAGCGCCATGAAGAACACGACGTATGTAGCCAGGGTATAAGGGCTAGGAGCCCGGTACCCGAGAAAAATGAAACATAGGGAAACGCGGCTGGGCTAACTACGAGGCCCTAACCCACGAGTCAACAATATCACCACCGCTTCCACAGACAATATTTAGCACACCGACGTCGGTCTCGTCAGAAATATTCTACACATGGTTGAGGCTGAGGCTGGCCACCAGATCCCCCTGCCTCTGTGGTTACTAGGCCGCATCAAACAAGGGAGCTTCCACCTCAATTACATATTTTCAACAAGCAGATCTTGAATTATATGGCCCTGGTTGCACGGCATAGTTTTCGAGCATCCGGAATTATCCAAGGTTTGGGGATATTGAAGCTGATACCGTGGATCTTCAAATGATTACAAAACCCGAATGCCAACTGCCAATATTACTTGTTGCACGTATGCTGGACTAACTAGCTTTACTAGCTTGGCTAGCTTGGCGATCCCAGCGATCCTGATCTCTTTATTCAGCACCAGATCGAGAGTAATTGCCGACTTTCAGGGGCTCCGCTTGCCAAGTCAATATAGAATCCTTGGCAGTGAAACAGCTAGAAAATCTTAGTAAAAGCATAAAGTAGATGGTAAAACATGGGTTCTCTGAGAGGGAGGCGACCAGCGATTTCCAGCCCTGTTGACATTCCACAGCTGTGTACAGTAAGAAAAACTATTGGAAGACGACCCTTACCTCCGTCTTACCTCCTGAGCCCGCTGCACCAAGTAGATTGAGATCTTGCTAAGTGGCTTTTCCCTAGCTTCCGTAGTGTGCTATCTAGACTTTTAGTCCTTCGGCTTCAGATGGCCTGGAAAGCCCCAACCAATCAGAATAATAACATTAACTGTGTCTAGTTTCTATCCTCGCTGCCAAATTCTCTGGTCACCCGGGATAAAGCATCTGAATAGACGCTTGACTGCTGTCCGGCCAAGTTCTGATCCTCACTCACGCCCAAACCTCATATCTCACTCTCCTCAACAAAAGACTTTGGTGATAGAAATCTCCGGAGAAGCAGAAAAAATGGTGGCAACAAAAAATCACCGGACAAACGTTAGCGACACCCATCCGCGCCCGCATCGGCACCTCTGATCCCCGCGAATGGTACACTACGAGTAGCGTCTCCTAGCTCATCTTCTAACGTTGCTGAGGTGCATCATCGACGTTCTTAGCGCGTCTGTTCTGTCTTTTGATTTGAACGGCGATTGTTTTACTTGAATCATACGCCGGCATCCGAAAGCTGACTGGTCTAGCCGAGACGTCCCTTGTTTCCTCATCTGCCCATCCCTTCCGCTGGTGCCCTGCTCCCCCTTCTTCTAAACCTGTTCATCCTCTCGGCTCGCTTCCTCTGGGGCATCGTCGTTAAATATGCACGATGGATTATAGAGCCAATGTCTACGCCTCTATATTTATCACTCTACCAGCTGCTGCCCTCGTCCTCATCCTCCGGCTTCTCGCTCGAAGAACGACCAGAGCTGGCTATGACATTGATGATTGGCTCGCCGTGGTTGCGTACGTACGTTGCTCTCCGCTTGTCGACCTTTCCGCGAGCAGTGATCTAATCCTTGTCTAGATTTGCGCCCTCGCTTTTTCAACAGTCGGTCTCGTCTGTAAGAAAACGCAACCGCCGTTGGGGATTAGCTTTTCTGACTTAAATGTACCAGACGCTGCAAACTATGGCCTTGGTCGACAGCTTAAAGATGGCCCAGCGAACCTCACCGATGACCAACGACTCGAACGATCGTATCTATTTATCTGGCTCGGCAGCCTCACGTATACCACCAGCCTGGCCGCAGCAAAGTTTGCCATCTTGACCTTTTACTGGCGCCTCTTCAAATACACGAATTCACGAATCCCAATACAAATAGTCGCGGTCCTTTGCGCTGCCTGGTTCCTCGTTCGCACTCTCTTATTGACCCTTCAATGCATCCCGATCCAAGCCTACTGGGATAATGATCGCAGGGCTTCCGACTGCCATGTTGATAGCAGTGTCTATTACTATTCCACCGTGTTGACCCATGGCATTCTGGATATCGTTATCCTCGTCCTCCCTCTCCTTCCGGTCATCAAGATGCAGCTTCCTCTGGGCCAGAAATTGGCCGTCATGGCACTCTTTGGCTTTGGTGCTCTGTGCGTCTGCTCTAACGACACTATATATGTCTTGCGCTAACGCAAGAACAGCGTCTGCGTCTTGACCATACTAGTCATCAAGCAATCCTTCACGTTCAACGGCCAATCCAAAGAGGTGGCCTTGCAAATGGGTATTCAAATCTCTTTGGCGGCAGCCGAGTGCAACCTCACCAACATCTCGGGTATGGTTCTCTAGGCCGATACTTGACTTCTTCTAAGGTTCATCTAGTTTCGCTACCCATGCTGCGACCTGTCTTTAAAAAGATTATCCCCGGCTTGTTTCTTGCCTCCAACCGAAACAAAAGAGCAGTACTCAACTCCGCCAGAGTCCCAAACCACGGTATCAAGAACAGCCGCAGTGCGAAGATATCCCAACAGAATGGTTCAAGTTCAATGTGTGAATTTGTAATGTCCGATGATGTTCCGGCCGGCTACGACCTTGAGGCTTCACATGCAGGATGGAGTTATGGGACAGAGATAACTATCACCAGTCCTTGGAGAGACCAGACGCCTCCCGCAACAGTCAACGAGGGGTTAGATGGAATCCAGATACAAGAAGAAACTACTGTACATATAGAGCATCTTGGTTGATGTACTATACTTACGCAAGCACATTGATTCGCCCAGAGGGATCTTTTTAGCCACTCACCTCCATGTGGCACAGTAACAGGAAACTCCAGCAGATGGAAAGACCATTGGCTTGTCCAATAGTCTAAAGTCAGTACTAATATTAGGTGGTTATATGTATATTCCCTAAGTCAATCACCAGTCACTGGCGTTGCGAGCTGAGACGTAGACCGACGTAGATGAAGCAAGAGAAAAGAGTCGACTGACTTTTCCTGCTATATAAGTATATGATCAGTCAAGCTAGAGAAGATTCAAGGCTACATGCACAATAGCGAAGATCACTTTTATGGTTTAACTAGAAGCACGATCCTGTAGGCTATAGCTTTGAAGGAACAGCAGATGAATCACAACCACATCCTCCCTCGGCGCTCTGTGCTGTTTTTGTCTCAATCAAAGTGCTCTGATTGACGCTCTGCTCGCTTGGCGGCACATCCAACGCAGGATTCTTGGTAAAGAAGTTAACCGGCTTGAGATGCACTTTGAGGATCTCAACCGGCATAACAGGAAAATCTTCAATCCGCGGAATGTGATTGATGCCAAACTGTACCCACAGCACAATGTCTGACTCTGGTGTGAGGGTCTCGTGCCTCTGCGCCCAGCTCCTCACGCCCGTCCCACCGCGCGACTGGTTGGTGTACCATCCTCCCGCGTAAAGCTCGCGGTCGCGGTGGGTGGTAACGTAGATATTATGGTCTGCGAACTCGGCACGCTTGTAGATGAGACTCTCATCATCACCCATGAGCTTCTGGAATGGAGGAGCCATAATCTTGTAGCCGACCGGCTTTCCGTTGATGGGATTGAGGGAGTTCGGATTGGTGATTTTATATGTCCGGCTGAGGTCGTAGTCTATATCGAGTCCGGCTGTCTGCTCAACTGTCTTCTCGACAACTTCGTAGCCGATCCCGTGGGGGTTCCTATGAGGATCTCGAGGCATTCGATGAGCTTCTGTGTACACAAGCTGGTTTGTGTGACCATCAATCATAGGGTCAACTCGCAAAGAGAAGATGTGTTGATGGTTGCCTGCCAGAACACCCGGATGCACGACAGTGCCAAACGACACGCCCGTCTTATCCAGCTCGTGGTCAATAGGTTGTGTCGACAGGATACCCGTGGCCCGCACTTCGTAGGTGACCTCACCAGCTTGGTTGAAGAGGAACATGAGGATGTACTCATAGTTGGATACTGTGATGATAGACTGGAGGACAAGCTCACGCGACCTTACAACCGCGGCTCTTCCGGTCCTGTAATTTGTATGCTTCCATCCAATGCCGGCGTCTTGCTCATGAATGCAAATAACGTTATCCATCGGTAGAGGGTTGCCTTGGTCGTCGCAGATGACACCGCTTAGATATTGGATACTGCCCAGGCAATCACAGCCGAGCTTTAGGTTGTTGGCTGTGGCTCCAGCTCCGGCATCACCCAGATCGAATGCCGACTTCTTGTGAAATGGATGGCGTGGGTCACCATAGGGCACGCTCATATCTGAGAGCGATAATCTGTAGAAAAGCGGACGATTGTCATATTTGACGTTATACAGAACCATGCCCTCGCGCTGATTGAAGCCTATGAGAGAGATGTCAGCATGAGTGAACGCTCGTTTCTCAGGCTAGTCAATAACGTACCAACGAAGAAATTCCACTTCTGCCAAGAGATGATATTTCCGGTTTCGCCTACTGGCGTCACGGAGAAGCTTGGTCCCTCTGGTTGATTAACATGTAAAGGATTGAGATCCTTGCGCAATTCCTGGCTCTCTGGGATGTATTCGTTCGCAGGCTTTGGCTGGTAGGGCGCCAACGGCTTGATGGTGTTGTCGGCACCGGTGGGCAGGACATCTATCCGAATTACCTTGTAATGAACGCATTCAATAACTGGCGATACGGGAAGTGGGAACGCATAATGGTTGGAGTCAGCTTCTCCGGAGTTTGCTGGGTCTCGCATGTAGAGAAAGACTTGATACATGCGGACATCGTCATCAATACCGTCGGATCCTAGGTTGTCAATTTCCACATTCCAGCTCCAAATTGGTTCACTAACCGTAAATCCACGGATCAGCACAGACAACTGTGCCCTCGGGCAGCTTGAGCTTTGCGAGCTCGGCTAGGACTTGCGGATCCTCGAGTGCAAGCTTCTCGACTCTTTGTGCCTCATCGTAGTCCACATTGCCGTGAACGTTAGGACCGAGTTTAACATTACTCTCGATCTTTCCCGTGGTCAAGTTGACAATAGCTTCATGAAATATGTCCTAATAGGAGGTCAGTTCAAGCACAACGACGAGATAAGATGTGGCCTTACCGTTCTGCGGACGTAATACGCAACAAAGACTCGACGCTCAAGTGGCGAAGGTGATTGCCCATTCTCCAACGCTTGCAAGTAAGGCACCAGCTTCTCCTTTGGCGGTTCACTAAGCGTGATGACCTTGAAAGATAGAGAAACGGATTGCGGCCAAACACTTTTAATCAGGCGTGCACTTGATTGGATCTCCTCGCCCGTCAGAGGACAAAGTGGGTGAGGAACAGAAGACATGGCTACAAACGGAGCAGCATAGGTCCAATAACTTAAAGAAGAGCGAGTAGGATGGAACAAAATGGTCCAGGAACGAGTAAATAGTGACGAGTTTGCTATTTATTGTTGCTGCCAAACTTGGTCATATCAGTGCGGAGCATGATTCACATCCACTCTCTCCACCACATTTTCTCCAAAAATTCCCGTTTTTGGAAATAGTGACTTATCAACGGTGATGATCAAGCTTCCGTACGTGGAAAAGCGTCCTGCGAGGCATTAAATGACAGACGATAAGACGCGTTGTTGGAAAGGATCCTCCTCCCCAGTCAGTCCCGTATTGCTGCAGCCCTTGACTCACTTGGTCGGAAGTGAACCTCGGTTGGGATGGGGAACTGCGGAACTACGGAACGGCGGTGATGACAAGCGAACAGCTACGCCTTATCTGTCACCAATTCGCTGCACAATTAGCTCAACAACATTGGATCACATTACTCATCTGACTTTTTCCGATCGTATGCGAGTTTATCAAAATGTTATCATGCATCTGTACTCATTAAAGATGTTCTTGATCATGCTAGATGTAAGGTATCCATTGAACCGCTATAATTCTATGCTACAGGTACATCTTCCTAAACACCCTTCATTAAGTGACTATCTACGCAAAAGTCCCAGGTTGTGGCCCGAAGATCTCTCCCTCGGGAAGCTTGAGTCTCGTGCAGACGTCAGCCTCACAGCCGCTGTCTGCATTATTGCCAATCCAGTTAATTGAAGCGCCATGGTAGCTCACGGCAAAGAAGATCACCAGGGCAGCCAGAGCAACACCGGTTTGCCAGGCTGCCGAGAGTACATAGTTGTACTTTGCCCAGAACGTGAGGTATCTCTTGCGAATGACAACCCAAGAGATCCAGCCGGGAAGAACTGCCGGCCAGACGTAGGCCAAGTTGTAAGGCGACCAGATGTGACCGCCGCTGAAGATGACGACGGGATGGATTTTGGTGAGCCAGTGCGTCTTGGGGAGCTTGCGAGTGGCGTAATAGTATACAACGGGGAAAGCCAGGCCAACAGGGAAAGCGGCAAGGAGAGCAGTATAGAGGCCGCCTTCGCCAAAGACTCGTTGAGGTGCGAGAGAACCGAACAGAACGGCTGCGGTGAAGTATGACTCAACACCAGGGCAGGAGAAACGGTCCTTTTGAGTGGGCTCGCAGATATCGGGGATGTTGAGGATCTGGAAGTTCATAACTCCCGTGCATACAAAAGCAGAAACAATAGCTTTATACGAGTCAGATTTGGTCCCTGGCCGAAAGATGAGAAGCACTTACTCGCTACAGTCTGGCACCAGAAGGTCTGGCGTTGAGGGATCTTGAGGTAATGACCAAGCTTGAGATCGTTGGCAAAGTCGAGCGCGTGAGCTACTGTCACGTACCCGAAACCTTTGAAGAAGTTCATCTGGACTTGTTAGACTAGGCGAATGGGCATTTGAAACGAGCGGGTACTTACAGCCAGAGCATTTCCGGGTTGCCACGCTCCTCCGATAAACTCGGCTAGAACATTGAACTCAACTTCGATACCGGTGGTGGCGTAGATAATACCCGTTGGAACCGTGAAGATGATTGCAAGAGCAAGACCGAAGAAGACAGTACCGACACTTGTGTTGGTAGGCCATCCTGCTACAGAGGCGATACCGAAAGCAACTCCAACGAGCTTATACTATGTTAGCAGGAAGATTCTACTGCTGCAAAGATTAACTCACGTTGAGAATCAGATACCACCACTCTGGAACTTCACGGTACTTTTCCATGAGTTTTGTATGCACATCCTTAAACTCATTGACCTTGCTGTTCTTTTTGAAACTTTCCCACAATGACACAAATCCTAGCTTTATGTCATTCCGATGGTAGAGGGCGGCATAGGAAATAACCGCACTGTACACGGCAAAGAAATAGAGGCTAGTGCTGGTTAGAATAAATACCGGAGCTGGGACTTTTGGAAACCTACTAGTACGTGACAGACGAAGCTGCGATATAGACCTGGCTGTAGGCTTGATACTTTTCCGCGTCCAATAATCCCCGATCGTCCAAAATGGAGGACACATTGTACTTGGAACCCGTGTTATCAAACATGGTATTTGTATTGATGGGAAGGTATCCGGTGTTGTAGGTGTTGTTCCAGTACATTGCAACGATGGTAATTCCACCCAAAAGGGCACCCAAGAACATGTTGAAGGTGACGTGGAAGGGTACGAGTAGAGGGTCGATGTAGTAGGTGGCAATGTTCCAGTCGAAAGTTGGGAGCGGGTTGAAACCAAGACCCTTGGACAGTCCTGTGATAGCTGCGAGGTTGAAATTATTGGGCGAGATCCAGGCGAGCCAGTTGAAGAGGGATAGTGCTGAGGCGATGAGCTCGGGGAACCAGAACCATACGAACATGGCGCCAAAGGAAAGCATGAAGAAGCGATATCGGGACATGGTGTATATTTTCTTGAAGGGACCGAGCACACTTGTGTTTGCAGAGTCTTAGGTACGGTCAGTAAAGATTGAGCGCTTGAATATTCGGTATTTGCACTCACCGTTATGCAGGCTCTGGTTGAGAGCCACCGTGGCCAGGGAACGAGGCCAGATGCAAAATGACGGGTAGACAAGGAATCGTCGAGCCAGTCCTGCGAGACCGAATCCCAGCAAGTTCATAGCCAACTGCTACGATTAGTTTTAAAACTTTTAGCAAATTGCGCCTTTTTCCTCACCGAGAGACAAATCTGGAAGCCAAAGTCGGCTGCAAAGGGCAGGTCGAAGTACTTCTCGAGCCAGCTGGTGAAGATGATGTATCGAGAATGGGGCAAGTTGGTCGAAACATTCGCCATGATTGAAATCAACATATGCTCCTTCTGGTTAAACTTTCCAGGATTTAGCTGCAGCTTGTTACCGAAGAGTGTAAACTCGCCAACTGGCAGCCATTTCTCCCAAGCCTTGCCAATAGGGAACGACAACAGCTGGATGACTGGAGCTTGAAGACGGATAGTCGGCTGTCGCACGGAGAAGAGTTGGTTGACGAAACTCTGCAGAATAACAAATAATAGGCCGATAGTCCAGGCTCGAATGGTTCCAGCGGGCGTCGATGGGTCGTCCTTGTTGCTCACCACGGCGCGGACTTCTGCGTATGGCGAGTTGATAGTGACGAGGGAGATCTCAGTCTTGATGGAGGAGATAGCCTCTTCATGCTTTTCGGGATTCGCAAATAGTTCGGAATTGCTGATGAAGGACTGCAGACGAACAATACCCTCAGAGCTGAAGTTGGGGTCGTGCTCGTGGAAATAGATTAGAGTCTCAGCGCGCTGGCCCGCGTTAGTGCCGGATCAGCGATGCGAATTGGTACCGCTCACCTTCTTGGCCTCTTCCAGGTCAAGTGTGCGGCCATACTCTTCAGCCTCAATGACCTCTTCAGGAGTAGCACCGAAGAGTCGTGCCTTTTCAATTATCGAGTCGTCCTCGAGAGATCCAGTTTTGGAAGCTGCATCATCGCGTCGCTCCGCTGCCTGGATATCACTTCCAGTGACGGTCTTTTCCGGAAGAGCGCTCATGGTGACGAAGAACAAAGAGGAACAGCCATACTTTTCCTGGACCCAAAAGAACAGAGATGATCATCTATATAAGTGTCGCCTCACGTCGTAGTACAGTGGGACCGTGTCGGACTATCCCGATCACGACTCCATGTCGTGAAACACGTTTGCTTGGCATGAGTGCTGTAAAGAGTAATTGCGCATGCTCATCCCGTATACCAAAGTCCCCAAGACCCATGGATGCTCACTCAATCCTTCTCTTCCTTGCAGGGGACAGGGCTTGGTGAGTTTGATAGTTTGGCTACGGAGACGGCCCATTACGGAAAGGTCTTATAGATTGATAGGGATATGCAAAACTTTCGAGTTGTAATCACGATTCAAAGATATGCTGCTACGATTACCTACCTACATACGCTCCTCCACGAGTTGTGGGAAAGGTGATCTCCGGGGCAGTTACATTGAAGCGGGGCAGCATTATGGATAGTTGAACTTTACTTGGGTGGTTTTACACGATGAACCATCGTAGAGTGCATAATTCAGACTTTTTCTTCATATTGATCTTCATATTAAAACCAAGACTTGATTATGAATTTTTGAGATTTTGGTTTGAGACTCAAATTTAATTGAAACCAGCCACCTTCAAGGCCTTCGATGTGGACTACGCAAACAAAGCACAGAAGAAACGACATGTCAGAGCCGAATTGCGTGCTTCTAAAGTGGATGCCACTTCGCTTTCGGGCCGCAATTTTCTCCATCGTATAACCTTTGGCCATATGGCGACTTCGAATCCTTGCTGCAAGTGATCGGCTTCTTCATGATTCTGCGTTTTCTTTTACGTGTATCCTTGCAGTTAAGAACAGAATATAGGCTTAATTACAAGATTATTAGTCACTAACTAAGGGTATAATCGGCAAGCCCGAGTTATTGCTCGGCAAGTTTGATTTCCCGGGTTTTAGTGCCTCACTTAGCATACTTTGACCGTTTATGCTTAATTAGGCTCCATAAGAAGAGATATAAAACGCCAAGAAATCCTGCTAATTTACTTGTTTTTTATCCCGGGTATAAAAGCGCTCGACAAACAGTTCGGGAGAGATGAAAAGCAGAAAATCTATGCAACTGATGTATCTTAGTGCCTGGGCCCGATTTATAACTCGGGCTTGCCGATCAGGGCCTAAATATAGTCACAGCCAGTTGGCAGAGAATTTCGGACAATATGCGGCGTGATGAGCTTTCTAGCTTCTGCTAATGCAGTCAGCCCAAAACCTAGCCAGGTTTAAAGAAAGTAAGTTTTCCAAGGTAAAACAATTTGTTAGCCATGGCGCTGCTTCAAGTTCAGCTTGAACTTCCAGGTCTGTTCACCTACCAGGTCTAGAAATAGAATAACATAGTACTGACAGATGATACGGGCCGATGGTATATATAAAACAAATCAAGGAAAGTCAGGTTATAATAGATTTAAACACTTTAACAACTAACGTTTTTTGTTAAAAAAAGCACTTGGAATGTGAGTTAATATCTAAGTAAGAAATTTAGACTCAAAAATAAATCTACTAATAGTTAGATCCTATAGATAAAAGCAGTTCTAATATCTTTTAACCTCGTAGGTTTAGACGTAAAGTCCAAGAAAGCTGCAGTGTATGGGTTTTATTATCAACCACTGGGCCATCCCGCAGAGACTACAAGTCTATGCTTCCGCTTCTTGGAATCACAACTACCCATCTGACGATATATGCAAACAAAGGCGATCAAAGGCCTCTCAGACGGGATCTTCGTATATTACATGTATCAAGTGAGAAGCAAGAGACGCTGAAGGTGCTTGAATGATAATATCCTAAGCACCACCAGCTTGCTTTGTCCAACGAGCATACTAAAGCTCTGATTGTCATTAAGGCACATCCCTCCAGCTCGGAAATCATGAAATGCGTCGTTTCCTTAATTCTTTATCATAGAAAACTCCTGAACACCAGTTTTTCAGCCATTGCTACGTCTTTCTTTCATTTTAAAAGTACAAACCGCTGATCCATTCCCTCGGCGATAATCTGTACTGGCATAGACGGCAGACTGCTTTCATACTGCCAAGTGATATGTTGCCGCAGTCGGCAATAGGCTTTTTCAAGATATACGATGTGAATCCTAGAACTCTGCGGCTCATTTCTGATGATTAGGGTCTATTTCGAATACCCCTTGATAAGAAGCCAGAGCTCCCAACTTTACCTTTCCACCGTTCCCCTAGCGTATGTCTAGATACCCTCAACCATGAGTATGACAGGACACAGACTCACCAAGATGTTATGAAACCCCGATAAGATAAATCTTATTTGATCTTGGAGTGCCATTCTCTGAAGACGAAGGAATATGCCCAACCCTTGTGCTGTGAGGTAATGTACTTATTTATTCATCTAAAGCTCTATACAGTTGTGTTGTGGATGTTACTGCAGTAACGGCATTAAAGTATTGGCCTCGCTGTTAATGGATATTCTCTCGTCGTGGCCAGGTATCTGGTGACGTTTTATAGCATAGAGAAATGCTGGCCATATACAGTAAACCACAAACTAGAGCGTACGAAAAGACTCGTTTATATCTTCACTATTGCTCATGTTTGGTGCAAAGAAAAGCCTGCGAATACCTAGGTCTCTATTGAAGGGTGTATCTTGTTGGCGAAAGAAGGTCTGAAAGTAACTTTCGAAGCAATTAGCCACGTTGATGAACCATCGGTTCTGTATGATGGACATTAAAAACTCGGCATCATTCGGAGAAGTGGCATATATATGCTCCTCTTTTTTTACGCGTGTGGTGCGTAGCTTATTATAAACCATTGGGTTTCAGTAGCCAGTGTTGAAAGAGCGCAGAGAGTCTATGACAAGTGACGGACAAGATCTCGACATAAAATGTCCGCCTTATGATGAGACTGACTATTCGCTCTGCAGTTCTTGAATCCAGATTGAGAAAGCCACGACCCTATCTAGCATGGTGAAGTTGAGCTGCTTGAAGGCTTGAGGTAGACATGTTGAAACGGAGCAGTTCCTGACAGATATATGGTTTTATAGCTTGTTTTCTATTTTTAATGAAACAGATGAGAGCCCAAGGATCAGGTTTGACAAAAGGGAATAAATCATGGGTCTATCTGCAGCGTGCTATAATCATGACCATAACCTCAGCCGGGAGGCTTTGAAACTGGAACATGATAACGGGAGTGCTTTGTGGTGAGATTGGTGGAAATAGCCGTGGCTAAGTTGGGAGAGTGAGAAGGATGAAGTGAGGCTTTAATAATTGCAGAGGCAAATATACGCGACTCTTATTTACATTTTTAAAGGGCTATAGTATGTTGCGAGCAGGAGAACTTGGCCCTTGGGCTGCTGTAGCAACATGTCTGATGCACAGATTAAATTTTACGCCAAGATACACCCGCAGATCCTTTCGCAGAATTCGCCTCGCAGGCTTTCCAGGAGTCATTTAAAAGGCCTAAAGAATAAGAGTCATAAAATTAAGTGAACTTGAGATCCGTTCAGAATGTCAACTTCAAGTGCTATTTTATCGGTCTTCAAAATAGGTGAATAATTTTCCTGATAACTATGCCTTAGTTAGTTACTACATTCAGCTTCGATTACGTTAATCACGCTCTCCCAAAGTCTCCGGTGTATATTCAAAAGAACTAGGAAGACCAACGGCAAGTACAAATCAGCTCTATTAGCATTCAGAGAACGGACAAGTTAGTGGCAACCATGGCCATAATATTCCCATAGGTCTAGCAAGAGTTGTAAACGTCGCAAGCCGCCCAAAACCGCAAGGTCACAGTTCACCAACTCGGCCATCGAAATAGTTCAGTGCTTTGGCATTACAACAAATTATTCAATTCGTAACAGTGACTAAGCTATCTGCGCATATTTCAACGTGATCGTACATAACCAAGAACGCCATTTTGATACAAAACTTCAGTAGCCAGCCGAGTCTCACAAAATGCCCTTCCAAGTTTGCGCCGGGGTATAGAAACCATATCTCATCACTCCCAAATTCCATACTGACATTAAATAAAATTCTCATCAACACACTCGCGAATAAACAGCTAACACAGAACAATTATGCATAATGAATGCACGGGGATAAGGGGACTCAGAACACTCGCGAGATGTTGTCAACTTCTTTTTGTAGCAGAACTGATCGGGCTCTAGCCTCTCTCTTGGCATACAGGAGACCACATACGTTACAGAGCGTGTGCGAGCCAAATGGGCCCTCTCTCCACATGGGAGTCTCCTTTCTGAAGCAAGAAGTGCAACAGAGGCTGTGCTCTTGTGATCTAGGTGATTTCTGCATTTGTCTGTTAGAACGGAATCGGTAAGGTTGGCGGTAGCTCATACCGAATGGCGCCTCAGTCTATTCCGCCACGTGCGCGCTTCGTAGGTGTCCTTGAGATTGGCCCTAGACCGTAGTCGGATGGAGCGCGCTGAAGTGGCTGGAGATCGTACAGACGAAGCGCGTGAGGCTGCCTTCAATTGCAGCTGATGATCAGGTTTAGCAGCTAAAGGGCTAGGTAAAGCTGCTGTCTGAAACAATGCGACTTCGCACAGCGGTAGTCCGTTGTGCTGAACATCCTGGACGCTGGGTCGGATCTGGTACACATCAGGTCAGTCGGTGTTACCGGCAGAGGATCAACTAAGATGCGTCGAAACAACTCACGTGGTGTCGGCTCAAGCGCGGAGATTTCGGCCTTGCAAAGGAACAGCGTCGGGGAGGGAAAAGACTTGATTCCGAGAGATCAGCCCGACAGTGATGAGCACGGTCTCTTCGACGCCTACTACCGGCCATTGCTGGCTTGCCCGTTTTGGTGAGCGTCTGCGTCTGTTGCAGTTTCATGGTAGATCTGATATGAAGGGGAAACACCTGAGGAATCCGATCTCGAGATTCAAGGGAGAAGCTAGGGATCGAGCGCTTCTAATACCCCCTCTCCAGGTCACTAGGTCAAGATGTTTAGCCACTTGCCCCGGAAGACCCTTGTAGATCGTTACGCTATAGGGTCTAGATCATGTAGGGACCCTGAATCAGGGTCCATTCGCGGATCCGGAGCAAAGCTACCGAGTGGCCTCTGTCGCAGCCGTGGTCTCTTTTGATATGTCAGAAGCTCTGAATAACTGGGGAATGAAATTCCCATGTTGGTAAGCATCCAATTCAGTGAGCCCATCATGAGCTTTGACTAACAGTTTGCCTGCAGTTTGCCCGCAGCAGCGCAGTCAAGCCCGGCTTTTTATGTAATTAACAAGGTATCTTCCTCCCTTTCTCGACTTTTCTTTTTCCTCCAAGACCCCGAGACCGTCCAGGCTTATCCCTCGCAGCAGCTAGCGTGACAGAGTAAGCTGTCCCACAGCTCCTTGCATGGGGGGCTTGTGTCTTTTTTCCAACTTTACGGTGCTCCGTATCAGATAAGAACGTCCCAGAGAACTGCCGCAAGACTGCTCAAACAACTTCACATGACAGTTGCAGCCTTCTCGAGTTCTTGGTGTCGACGCGTAAGCCACAGTGTCTCGCTCCCCTTGCACCCATCAGCCATCCATTGGCACAACATGAGCGCTTTTCAGGTTTGCACAGTGCATAAGGTAGTCTGCGGGGGCTGACTGAACCGCACTGCTGTCCACCCTCATGTCTCGAGCAAATTTTCACTGTGTAACTTAATCAAGCCCATAATTAGGACCTCTGTGTAGTCGCCTCTTCAGCCGAGTGTCAGATGTCCGCATTACATACAGTACAGCCATGCAACAATCTAGTAGCGTGCCACATCACGGATTTTAGGGCCTGATTCCAAGAAGGCATCTTAAGACATGTCATCTTACATCTGTGACTTTGAGCCACCTAAAGGTCACTTTAAGCCAGCCAATTAGCAGCCAGCTGACTAAGCTAGCCCAAATAGGTTAGACTAGACTAACCTAATTAGGAAGTATTTTACTTTTATAAGTTAAATAGCTATTTTATTATTTTTCTAATATTAAAATTATAGCATATAAGACCCCTATAAGTACCCCCTATATTATAG
>JABCKB010000668.1:0-50220 GCA_013184455.1 Fusarium continuum | reverse complement strand
ATAAATTAGAAACTATTATTAAAGCATAAGGTGGTTTAACTAGGTATTAAGCTAAGGAATTATTACTTAAAAACCCTTATATTTAGCTAGTAATAAAAATACCTCTCCCCTCTTATAATCTCTACCGCAACCTCTTTAATTAGTTAGTAATCCTTGCCGATCGGCGCCTAATGTCACGAGCTAACGAAAAAACAGGGGTTGGACTATATGGTGGTGATGAGCTGGGCGTGTTTCTGGTCTCGGCATGTATAAAGTGAAGTGAGGGCATTTGGATGCGATCTGGCGATATTATGGAGTCCACTACGCGTCCGAGATGAGATGCAGGGTTCTATGACGTTGACGTGGTTGGGGGGACCCATAGCCAGTGCCGCGTAATGCTCTGGAAGATCTTTACGTCTTGAGTGTCCATGTGCCCGTACAAATACCAAAGCCCGTACAAATGCTAAGCCCGTAAATCAAGCCCACGTATCAAGCCCGTAGTCTAAAATGATCGTGGCTGTGGTATCCGTACGCACGCCGCTGAAATCCTGTACCTGGTAAACTTGGAGCGCGTCAGTTGAACTCAGGTGATAGCTGCTCCGTAGGTAGGCGGGGTTTTGGTTGCCCACACAACAAGCCTCCAAATTAAAGTCAGGCCACTGTCACTTTCTGCGTGGAACCCTTGTCTGCTCTTCTACTCGCTGCAAGCAAGCCTCTCAGAAACACAAGTAACTAAAGGGTCACGTCACTATGAAGCTGGCGGCACTTGCAAGCTGTGCACTGTCACTGTCGCTGTCGCTACTGTCAAATATCGTTTCAGCAAAATCACACCAGATTCAAACTATCTGTGACAACCAAAGATTTGGCAAATTAAACGATTCGCTCTCGTGTCAGTTTAACCATTAATGCCCTCACTAAATGACTCGCTGACTCTCCTCCAGACTATCCGAATGCTTGGAACAAAAAGAGTCCCAAAAATGGCTTTGTATGTCTCAAGGTGGACAACAGCACGCCGGCATTCGATGCAACATGGAACTGGGACAAGAACATCCAAGACGTCCACTCATTTCCATACGTGCGCTTTAACCACAAGGACCTCCCTATACGGCTGAGTGATCTTGAGTCTATTCGTCTTTCGACCAACTGGATTTACACACCAGGTAGTCCAGACAAACCGCCACGCGACTTTGGTAGTCCAGTTTGGTCGGAAAACAAGGCCAAGCTGGAGAGCGACGGAGTCCAAGCCAACGCTGCCTGGGACTTTTTTCTCGACGATGATCGCAATAGGACTCTCTATCCGCAGGATGCTGCCGTTGAGGTTATGGTTTGGCTGGGACGCGTGGGAGATCCGTGGTGGCTTGGCCGAGAGAACAACAGTGTTCTCTCAAATGTGACTCTGGGCGAGACAGAGTTGTAAGTGTCTTACTCTCATCCTGCATCTTCAGATACTAACTGTGGCAGTTTATTATTTTATGGCCGCAATTCAGGCGGGACTCACGTCTTCACTGCCGTCACCCGCGACAACCAAGACGTCTTATCCTTCGACGAGGACTTTTACCCACTCTTCAAGTACATCCTCGAACAAGCGCATAAACACATCGATGCACCGAACGATCTACCCAAAAACCCTTGGCTAGGCATTGTTGAATTTGGTACAGAGACGTGGCTTTCGAGCGGTAACGTGACATTCACCGCTGCCAACTTCGGCATGAATATTAACGCGAATGGGACCAAGAGCGATCGCAACTCTACGCAGGACGAGGATGCAGCCGATAAGGGTGACAAGGACCCTGAAGATGACTCGACTGATGAGAAGGATACGGGAAAGAATACGACTGATTCATCAAGCAAGGGCGACGAAGAGGATGATGCTGTGAGGTTAATGAGCCAGTCGGTGCTGGGCTATATTGTGGCAGCGGCTCTGGTAGTCAGTGCTGTCCTATCATGAGATTGTTTATAGACTAGATATCTGTATCATACCAGCTAGAGTGTAGACTTGTGGCCTCGTGGCGGTGGTTTTTGGATAACCTGAAGAAGAGGTTGTATTCACAAATCTTGCGTGTGCGAAGGCGTACAAATGCAAAGCCCATTTGTAACCACCACTTCTGCGTGAGATTTCCCTTGTGCTAAGCGCCATTGTATATCTCAAGAGATATCCTTAAATAGTATCCTCATAGGGCTTAGTTGCAAGTCTTGAATCCTTCGCTTCTTTAAGCGTTGGTGGGACGACTAATTACAAGGGTCCAGCTAAAGTTGACGATGCTCAAAATTCACTCACTTCAGATCCTCTCACCAACACCAAACGTCCGTTGGTCCTCCACCACAATGTCAGTGCCCACTTCACCTCCCGCCGAGAGCTGGCTGAGGCGCGCCATATATGCGCTCCCATTCCTAGCCATAACTGCTCTCATGACACGCGCTTTCGCCATGGCCGAGCCAATCGGCCCCGTGATTGAAGAAATGGTTCAGAGTTCCATCTTCAAAGCTCCTGGAGTTAATGTTCCAGTAATCAAAGGTTTCTACGGGATTCCTGTCTTAGATGACATCTTCGCCGTTGTCACAGCCGCTTTCGCCAACCTGCAGTTCTTCATCGATCAAAAGGCTTATTGGCAGTCGTTGGTTTTCCTGACCGACTTTGCCGGCTTGTATGCTGTTGTCTTGATGGAATCGTATAGGCCGGGGAATACGTTTCCTGCTATAAAATAGTAAGCACACCACTCAGTGGACGAGGTGTTCGTCTAACCTGTCTCCAGCCCTGCTGTCTTCTTATTTCTATCTCAGATAATTGCCATCGGATGCACCGCCCCGATCTTCTTCTTTATGTTTTACATTATTACGCCTGCGAACAAACTCACTACACCGAGCTTATACCGTCTTGATGTAGCACCTTGCGTGGCTCTTCTGCCCACCGTTTTATTGGGTTATTACCTCACGCACTTCCCATCTTTCTTCCACCCTTCTCTTGAGGCAAGGAACTGGTGGAACTGGATCTGGCAGCTATACCCTATTTGGGGGTCTATCATCATGTTCGTGCTGACCAAGTTTATACCTCAATCGAGCGACAAGTCTGCGAAGAAATCCAAGCAAGGGCTGAACAGTCTTCGGCTCACTGTTGGTTTTATAAGCCTCATCAGCACAGCGACATGGTGGTATACCTTGGCGTCAATTGAAGACTCCGTACTCGAGGTTTTTGTGCCGCAGTACTTGATCAACTTTCCTCAGGATCCAAGTCTTGGGCTAAGGACTGTCATCCAGTTTGATTACATCTGCTGCTATTCGGCTGGTTTCCTTTGGCTGGCCTATCACTTCAGGGACCTTGAGAACGTTGGGGTCTGTAGTATCTCATGGATTCGCGCCGTGTCTACCTCTGTTGTGTTGGGCCTCGTGCTTGGACCAGGAACCCTGTTCCTTCTTATTTGGCTTCTGAGAGAGGAATTGCTGGCCGCCACGAGAACCGACGCAAAGATGTTAAGGAATGAGTAACTGATATTTGGTCGAGGAGGATATTTTTTGCGTTGTCAGCTCACCTGAGGTAACTCCTACAGATATGGCCCCAAGTGGTATAACAGCCAAATAGTTTATCAGGCGTGCTTGTGCATCAAGACAGTAATCGGCCTGATTATTGACCCGAGCAAGTGAAATTCAAGAATTGCTTCTAAACCCCGCATTTGCTTCTCATCTTCAACTTCACCTCTCCATCACTTGGCCATGCCGCAGCTTCGCTACAACGTGGCGACGAGTCTTGATGGCTATATAGCCTCACCAGACGGCTCGACAAAATGGATCGTTGAGGACTCCAGCATCGACTTTGACTCCCTCTATGCGGAGTTTGACTTTTTTGTCATGGGGCGCAAGACATACGAAGTTATGCACTCTTTTGGGGAGCTGGAAAACCCACTGGCAAAAAGACCCAAAGAGAACGTTATCGTTGCAAGTCAGACAATGAAACAACTAGACTTTCCCGACATTACAATCATACACGAAAATGTCACCGACTACATCCGACGTCTCAAGTCGGGTCACGGAAGAGATATCTGGCTCATGGGTGGCGGGAATCTTGCAGCGCAGTGTCTAGAGGCAGATTTGGTTGATACCGTCGAAGCAGCTGTCATGCCCGTGGTGCTCGGCGACGGTATCAAGATGATAGAGCCTGTCAGCAAAGACGTGCGACTTTGCTTACTAGAAAGCAAGAGCCTGAAGAGTGGAATTCTTATGACTCGGTATGCAGTCATCAATAGAGAAAGCGAGTGGTAAGGCCACGAAACGCGTAAGATATGACCATTCGAATGTATGACATATGTAGTGCAACCAAGCTGTCAGGAAAACGCCCGTCCCTTTGGTAACATGACTGACACATGCAGGCCTCGATGCCGGGGTTGTTCTAGCGCTATTCAGAATACGGTCAGGCCAATGGACGCATCGAAAAGTGACTATGCAAAGAGTTAATCTCAGTGGCGATGGGTAATTGACCCGCTGTACGGAGTAGGCTTTGAGTCACAAACAAGCCGATTGGCTCCTTCGAATACATGTGCCTCGATGACTGCAGTAATTTGGAGGCCGAGATTCGTGGTCAGGCATTTTTTTGCTGGGATTTTCTCGTAGGGCTGAAGTCTGACGATGCTTAAATAGCTGCCCTAGGACGCTTGTTTGACAGCCATCAACCGTCTCTCTGTAATCAGCTTCTTACTGCCTTACCAGCCTGCACCGGCTCCTTCAATATGCCGTCAATCCTCCAGGTCTCTCACATTCTTCACTACGGCTGCGCCATTTCAGCCGTAGCTTATGCTTCTAGTATCACTCTCGTCACCCTTGGCCGCGTCAAGCCAGGCAAAACTGTTACATCTCAATATGACCGTCTTTCTATCGTCTTCCTGATCCTTACCTATCTGGCTGAGGGCATAGCGGCTATCATCCAACGAGATGCTCATAGTAAAGAACCACATGCAGTTCATCTGGTCCTGCTGATTTCTCTATGGGCGCTTATCTGGCTCCAGCCAGGCGTATCTCGCTCGCTGGTGCTGGGAACGTCAGCTGTCACACTTGTGTTTGAGATACCACTGCTGGTTCTTGCAGCACTCTCCAGCTTGGATAGCATCTACTCCAAGATACAGCTCGCATGTCAAGCAGTCAGGATCCTCCCTCTTCTATTCCTAGCGGTATATCATCTCTCCAATCGCGACAGACAACATACGTTTAACTCAGAAACTGAAGAATCGCAACCATTTTTGCAAACAAACGGCACAGCAGAATGTCCAAGCTACGGAACCGACATCTCTACAAGCTCAGAATACGACAGTGATGCGGATGCTGACGCAAGCGAATCTGACGATGACGACGCCGACATCAAACGTCAACGAGCAAAGAGACTCAAGGAAAAGGGAGGTTGGTGGGGATACCTCTCCGAATTTTCCATCTTTCTTCCGTTCTTGATCCCAAAGAAAGATCGCAAAGTCCAGCTCAGCATCTTGATCTGTCTGCTCTGTATTGTAGCCAGGCGAGCCTTCACTGTCCTGGTACCTCGTCAACTGGGCATAGTGACAGACCAGCTGCTGGCAAAGCAGAATCCCTTCAAAGCCTTGTGTGTCTGGCTTGTCTTGAGCATCATGTCTCATGATGTAGTCGTAAACCTCATTGAGTCTCTGGCCAAGATTCCGATCAAGCAGTTCTCATATCGATCGCTCACAAATGCTGCATTCAACCATGTTCTCTCTCTACCTATGGAGTTTCACTCTGAGCGCGACTCGGCAGAAGTTATGAAGGCTATCGAGCAGGGTGAAGCTCTAACCAACGTCTTGGACACTCTCATCATCGATCTTCTACCGACAATTGCGGATTTGCTGATCGCTTTTGTTTTCTTGTACTGGAAGTTCAACAGCTACGTTGCCCTCGCCATGGCCGTCGCTGCAGTCTTGTTTCTCACATTCGAAGTCAACGCGACGAGCTGGAACTTAGACAACAGACGAGAATCATCAAAGTCAAAGAGAGAAGAAGCCCGCGTTATGCATCAGGCTGTCCAGGGATGGCAAACCGTCACCTACTTCAATATGTTTGGTTTCGAAAGGAATCGCTTCGCTCTTGCTGTAGACAAGCAATTGGCTGCCGGCAAGAACTGGGAAAGGCGAGATGCCTATATCCAAACATCACTGGATGTCTTGGTACCCTGCACATTCTTTACCCTGGCGAGTCTTGTCATCTATGACATATCACATGGAGATTCATCTCCAGGTGATTTTGTCTTTTTCATTCAGTACTGGGAGTACTTGATCTGGCCGCTGAAATACCTTTCTCACAACTACCGATACCTCATGTCGGATCTTGTTGATGCCGAACGTCTGCTCTATATGCTCCAGACTAAGCCAAGTATTACGGACAAAGAAGGAGCTAAAGAGTTGGAAAAGGTCGAGGGCCGAGTTGCATTCAACAATGTCTGCTTCTCTTACGATCCTCGAAAGCAGACTATCAAAGACCTTTCCCTATCAGTTGACCCAGGACAGACTATGGCACTGGTTGGAGAAACAGGAGCAGGCAAGTCCTCAATCATAAAGCTCCTCCTACGCTTCTACGACATCAACGAGGGCTCCATCACCATCGACGGCCATGATATTCGCGACATCACCCTCAGCTCTCTGAGGAATGCTCTCGGAGTCGTTCCGCAAGATCCTCTCCTGTTCAACGCTTCAGTTCTTGAGAACATGCGATACGCTCGACCCTCTGCAACCGACGCAGAAATTCACGAGGCGTGCCGTGCTGCTGCCATCCATGACAAGATCCTCAGCTTTGTCGATGGATACAATACCCAAGTTGGAGAACAAGGTGTCAAGCTATCCGGAGGAGAAATCCAGAGATTGGCTATTGCGCGAGTCTTTTTGAAGGATCCTCCTATCCTAATTCTAGACGAGGCGACGAGTGCAGTCGACACGAACACGGAATCAAGCATCCAAGGAGCTCTCGATGATTTGAAGCGAGCAAGATCGACATTCATCATTGCACATCGACTATCAACGATTGTCAGTGCAGACAAGATTTTGGTCATTCATGGTGGACAGATTGTTGAGTCAGGAACTCATGCCGAGTTGATCTCGACAGAAGGAAGATACAGGGATCTATGGAACAAACAGGTTGGTAGCAAATAAGAAACATGGCTTTGAGCATTTGGCACGGGGTTATTAGCATAGCATTGTCGCTGTATTCTAGATAAGGTTTATTTCTATGGCATTTTGTTTTCCAAACTTTTGCACAAACTTTTTCAATCGTATACAGAGGCCTTTGACCACTTCGATCGGGCTCTAATCCCTTTCCCGTAGATATAAAACACAAACGGAACGGGTATCAGTAACGCAGCAAAACCACCTGTGATACTTGAGCCAGGTCCAACTCCAATATTGTGATACAAAGGTCCAACGACCAGTGGAAAAGCAGCCGCGAAGCATGACCTAAGAAATGTGTTTGCAGCAACAGCAGACGCTGCGTACAGCGTAAACGTGTCAACCAAGTAATTGAGGGCTGCTTGGAAGATAGTAAAGAAACCAGTTCCAAGCAAGACCAAACCAATGCAGGGAGCAATCCAGTGAATGTCTTTCTGAGCGGTCCATCCAATGACGAACTGGCCTCCGCTGAAGATAACAGAGCCAATCATCATAGGTGGGAGACGCTTCTCTGGGACAGCCCGGTTTCCGGCTGCGTGGTAAGTCTTGTTGTACAGCAACTGATTATAAACATTCGCTCCACATCCGAGTATGGCTCCGAGGAGAATGCAGATGAAAGGTAGCGAAGACACCAGAATACCCCAACCTCTGATCTCTCTAAAGATAATGGGGATCGCACCAAGCTGCATGTAGAGAATGCCATAGCAGAAACTGGCGTACAAGGCAACGAGGAAACAAATGGGCGTCATGAGCAGCTGAACCGGACGGACAAGGAACTTTCGTGCAAGTTCTTGAATACTCACGTCCCACTCCTCGAACTTGGCGTGTAGTGCCCAGTTGCCAGTCTCATGGCGCAGACGTCGAGCCTTGTAGATGAGAAGCTTGGGCGGATAACTTTCGTCGATGAAGATGACGGCCAAGGTCAGGAAGATGATTTGCACGATGCCAGTCAAGTATTCGGTCCATCTCCAGCCTAGGCTCGGTTCCTGCACAACTGCAGCTGATACAATGGGACCTTGTATCCGTTAGCTATTGTAAATTCGGAGTGCTGTAGAACTTACCCAGAACAGGTCCGCCAACTACAGCCATAGCATATCCGGCCATGGCAATTCCTCTCTCAGACGGAGAGAACAAATCTCCCAAAACACCGCCCGTGTTGGTGACAGGTGCCGATGCAAAGAAAGCACAAAAGAAACGCGTCAGCATGAGTGTCTGGAAGTCTTTTGCAACTGCGCTTCCAAAACTGAAGCAGATTGCGACAAACATGGGGATGAGAACAGCCTGTCGTCGCCCATAGACTTCGCTCAGAGGAGCCCATAAAAGCGGTCCAATTCCGAAACCCACGAGGAATAGCGTAGTTCCCAGAGTCGCCACCTGAGTACCGACGTGGAAATGTTTTGCTACCTGAGCTGTCCCTGAAGAATATGACGATGAGGCCCAAGTTGCAGACATGGTGACGAGACCGTAAAGCATGGTCGTTATGACCTTTTTCTTCGTAGGCCAATTCATGGGCCGGTAAGGATCATCAGGGCCATCAAAGTCGACAAGTTGGTCCTCGGTTGTCTTGACATGGGCCAGAGGGTGACTGAACTGAGGAACTGGCCGAGATCGGATTCTAGATAATACAGATTCTCGTCGTGACACAGTTCTGACCATAGCCATGCCGGTTGCAGGCGCTCTGATGCTCTCCCACTCGCCAAGGGAGTATGCGTCTGAGTTGGCGTCATTCTGGCGCGTGGCTTGCCTAGGAGATGAAGATGCTGAAGATTCTTCGTCGTGTAAAGATGATGTGAGGGATTCTCGCCTTGGCTCTAGGTCCGAAGTGTTGGGGGAATCGTCGATTTTCTCCATGGCAAATTCAATCCACAGATAAATCGAGGCTAGAATTATTTGAAGCGACAGATCGGAAGAGGAGCCTCACGTATCTTTTATTCAGATTGTCCGGCACCGGCGTCGGCAACTAGTACTAACACCGAGTAGTCACCGTCACTAATCCAATGACCAGTCCAATGCAAAGTCAGTGGCGATGGTTCGGTCTACACAAGCCGGTGACCGTTTTCTTGACGTCATTATCCGTGTTCTTTGATGGGTTTTCAGGCACATTTCGGTCTCTGTGGGGTTAAGTTGCCGACAGTTGATCTTTGCTTGTTCGCGTTGGTTCGGATATAGAAGCCCAGGAGCCACTTCTGAAGCGGAAGATTTTGCTCGTAGCCGGGAATAAACTGTGAATAACCTCGTCGGCACAAAAATGCCGATAGCGGGCCGAATTACGGCAGATATTCCCCCGAACTTGATGAGGTTGTTGGTTTGAGCTCGATAAGCTATGCTAGGCCTGTGCCATAAGTTAATGTATATTCAATTTTACTTGCAACTACTACAACAAACCCTTTTATGAAGTCTCATAGCCGAGATTTTTCGGATTTCCCTCTGGCAGGCTTTTCAACTCGAAGTGATGCTTACCCTTGACCGGCTCGCCTCTGTATTCCTCCTTTAGATCAAGCTTGTGATTACCGGAGTAGTCCAGCTCTGCCTTGGTCAATCGAGTTGGAAATTCCGCTGAAGTACATCTGAAGAGATGTGTTCAGAGGATACTTGTAGCAGAGACATGAAGCCTGACTGATTATAATTTTCGAAAGTGCTCGCAGCTTCCTCGCAGTTGAGTTGCAGACTTTTTGTCTAGATATACTATATTTCGGATATGGCCGACATCATTTCCTATTCGATAACATTGTGAATCGTCTTGATATAGTGCTCCGGTCCTCCAGGTACAATAGACCCGGTGCACGGTTTTCCGTTCTAGTCTTTGGCTGCTACTGTTCCCGGGAGTGGCTGAGGATATCCAATGCTTCGGTGTCTCCTCCCTGGGGACATAGATGGACCGGCTCGTGCACTCTGATAGCCGCCTGACACACCGCATCCAACATAGTAGATGTTATCTCTCTCAAGGGCTTTTTTCGCTTTTCCGTATTGACGTAGTACTCTTTAGAACAGTCGAGAATGATATCCTTTTTGGTCATACGCGGCCGCAGTGCGTCGACATACTTATCGCGAGGGCTTCTATAAGGAATACTAAAGATGATGACTCTCGGTTGGTCACCGGGTTGGCTTTACTCGTATAAATGATTGTATCTGTGCTGTTGAGCAATTCGGTCCTGCTTATGGACGTTTTTGGCAATCTTCTCTACTGCTCTCTCATATTTTCCTGACCTACAATCGCACCCTATTAATAGCACATTAATGGTACTCTGCGTTTTCCACATGCTGATATTGTAATAGTAAACCTCAAAGCCCTTTTATGCAAGGAGGAGAGACATCATGGAGCCGATGCTGCCCATTCCAAACATCCCCACCTGTTCAGAGCTGTGATTAGTTACTGATTGATAGCTCTTTTACATACCTTGGATATTTTCATCCCCGGAATTCTGATCAATGAGGATAGATAGGTAGATATCGATTTAACGATGCACAGCCGTAGGTAGAGAGAAATCTCGTTCACGGGGTGTTCATAAAGCCTCAGGTTCACACTGACAGAAGAGGAAGTACGAAGTTTCCCGTGTCAAAAGATTATCCCGTGTTTCTCTTGGTTAGTACTTTACGGAAGCTGAGCTCAAGTTGTAATTACGATGTCACTGGGTGGGTTTTTCTTTTTCGAACAGTTTGACATCAGAATGAACAGCTGATATGCTGTCGGCTCATTGTTTTATTACATTGGTCCATCTATGAAGACTTATTAGAAACGGGATGGATGCCATACCTAGAACTATGACACGATGCGGTTTTAGTGGCAGTGCCATGATTTCTTTACACAAATGGGTAAATTGGACAACTATCGCTGTCGTTTTTTTCATTAGAAACCAGCATTTTAGTACTGCAGTAGTATTGTTGAGTTAAGACCTTTATCAATACTCCATTATGGCAAAAACGTAATTATTTAAGGGATGCTACGACCTTTGATCATTACATTTAGCATTAACTTTCTGCTGGTATGCCAGCAAGTCTATCAGGGAAACCTTGCTACTCTCTTTGAGGCACTACTAACCTAAGTCAATAAACGAAGAAGAGAACATGAATTGATTCTTAACAGCTAAATGAATGTCACAGGAAGCCAAATACTTGACCCCCATCTAAGTCGGGCCATAATTTCTGCGCAGCTATAGTCTGACTTGGGATACTGGCCAAGACTACATTAGCGTTGTCCTCTGCAATCTCAGCACCGTTCTACATAATCGTGTTCGTGCTTGTTCAACAAGGCGCTGCGTACCAAGCTAAGGCGTTGAAATTCATGGTGTTGTGATAGTATTAAAAACTAGCAGTAGGAAAGCTCTACTTCTACTTAATAGTAATAAATGTAAAGGTACATAGTAGAATATTACTTAATACCAATTAACTAGGATGAAGATGCCTTGGCTGCCTTGATTATTTCATCGCTCGCCTTCTCGGCAACCATATAAATAGGCAGGGCGATATAAAAGCCAGGGATCTTGGGGAAAACACTAGCATCAACAACTCTCAGGCCCTCAGTGCCTCTCACTCTGAACTTTGAGTCCAGAACGGCCTTAGGGTCGTCATCAGGGCCAATGGCGCAGGTGCATGAAGCATGATGACCCCAAGTCTCATCCTTAAGAAACTGCTTTGCTTGTTTCTCGCTCGTGACATTGTTTCCGGGCCAAACCTCAGAGAAGTCTCCATCGAGGGGAATGAGGCTATCAAAAGCCTTTCGGGCGAATTGGAGGCCTTCGTACGTAGCCTGGAGATCCTTGCCGCCTTCTCCCTTGTCGTTGACACCCGTGTCGTAGTAGTTGAAGTTGATGATTGGCATATCCCTGGGGTCGGTCGACTTCAAGGTGACCGAGCCAGCATTGTTACGACTGTGGCCTTTGAGAATAATCCATGCCCAATGTTGAGCATCCGAGAGAGAGTCGGAAGCATAGCCGGGGAAATATCCCTTGAACTTGGCTGGGGCGCCAGAGATGAGCAGATCGGGCTCATTCTCAGCAACAGATGACTTGATCACAATGGCAATGGCGATTCCGTTGGTAGCGTAGACACCCTTGGTGATAGGCCCCAGACCCTTCTTGAACTGCTCAAGGCAAGGATCCGGCAATGTCTCAAGGAAAGTACACTTGGATGTGATGACAAAATCGCTGTCAGTCTTGCCAATCACAGTAGCTTCATAGCGATCCTGCATGTTGGCACCAACACCGGGAAGGTCGACGAGAACAGGGATGTCGAAAGAGTCAAGCTCCTTCTTAGGCCCAATACCGCTGAGCTTGAGAAGCTGGGGAGTGTTGAAAGCGCCGGCAGAGATGATTACCTCACGTTTAGCATTGACGCTACCAGAGCCACTGGACTTGGCTGATTTGGAGCGAGGGTCGGCGCGGTAGAGGCTAGAGCCTTGTAAGTAGTTGACGCCGACAGCACGAGGCTTGGAGCCACTGTCGTCAAAGCGGATCTTGGTAACCTATGCAGACGTGAGTATCAATACCAACATATGTACACTTGGTGTCTTACCAGTGTGTCAAGCTTGACATCAAGGTGGTACTTGCGTGATCCATCTTTGTTGACAGCCTTGGCGGTGTCTAGAACGAAATCTCGAGGACCGCCACGTATTGAGTCGGTCATAGACAGAGGAACCTGGTAAAGGCCAGTCTTGCTCGCCTGGCCAGGGGCGTTGATATCACGAAGCAACACCTGACCAAGTCCAGTCACAGTGCTGAGCACGAAACCAATGAGGCTTTTACCCATAGCCGAAGCGGCAGAGATGATCAAGGACAGAAGCTTTTGATCCTCCACCACTAGGGATAGGGAAGTCAGTGACGTGCCGAGCCAGCCCTTGAAGCCATGACCGACAATGCTACTGGGAAGGTACATGTTCTTCTCCAACTTCTTGAAGTACGACTGCATGTTCTTTGGGTTCCAAGAGCCATCACCTGTAAGAGTGGCAATGTTGGACCAGTCACTGTCATGGGCACCGATAGTGATGAGGGCATTGTGGCGGGTACATCCACCAAGGGTACCTGCTCGAGGATACAAGACGCCCAAAGGCTTTGCGTCCTTGGGGGGATCAAGGCCAACATACAAGCTACCATCGGGCTTCTCGTAGGTCATCTTGGAATCTCTCGTTTGTTGTTCGGCATCGGGGTAGTGATTGACAAAGTAATTCCATCGGGTCTTCTCAAACTCGGTCGACATGAGATGCAAGGCGGGAGCCTTCTCGGTCCAGTCATCGCCAGAATCACCACCGGCATCGATTAGAAGGACCTTGTAACCGGCGACAGCAAGGTTAGCAGCGACAGGACCTCCTCCTGCACCTGAACCAACGACCACATAGTCATACTCTGTAGCCTTTGTATCTCGTTTGCCAATGAAGGGGTTGTGAGAGTGTCTATGGTGTCCGGAAGAGCTCCCTGGAACGGTGCTGCCAATGTTAGTACCACACTGTTGAAGAAGATCCAGCCAACCTACAAAGCAGAAGCTGAATCAGCTAGAGCTGAAACAAAAGCAACAACGAGTGACAGACGCATATTGGCAGACAAGTGCCGTGATACACGGATAAAGAGTGAACAAGTTTCAAGGAATGGACGGCTTTTTAGAGTTTGGAGTCGAATCCAAAAGAAAGCCACGGCTCCAAAGAACAAAACGAAAGAACGATGGGAGACAAGGTGAAGAAAAGCTTGGCCAAGCACCAAGCACGCACTAGAGCAAACCTTGACCTTTAAAGCATGGTGCAGGAAGCTGTTCTAGGGACATGGAAACGATTTCGGACCTTCCGTATCCGATTTTCAAGTAGTGGCTGGCGAATTTGGAGCCCTGATATCAGAACCGGACCACAACCATTCCATCAATATCGCTTGTCGAGTTGGGCGAGGGATTCGGGACGCTCATCGACCTCGATAGATTAACGGGATCCTTCTGATCTCCGACCCAGGGGGGACTGAAGTAACTCGAGGGAACGGTGGTTAGGTTTCTGCCCCTGGACTAATGTATCTTGACAGGGCCAGAGGTTACAACTCTATGTTGCAGTAGTAATAGTGGTGGAGAAGGTGGACTATGCATCCCCATGCCGCGTAAGGTTGGAAATGCCAGGGCAAGATATTCTTAGTGTAGAAACCAGGTAGGTTAGTGCGCGCAACACGGGGTTTTGCTTGACTCAGGTAAGCGGCACTTGTATCCTTTCGCTAGTCACATTGTTTGGTCCTGGTCGCTGAGAGCAGGGGGGCAATAGGTGAGACTCCTCCATTACTGAACTCAACAACTCAAATGAAAGGATGATAGGACAAGAAAGAGATATGAAATGATTATGATGACGTGGAAAAGACGCTGCGCCATCCTGTTTATCGTCAATATCCAAGCCTCGTTTTGTTCTCAACAGAATACACAACGCCGAGAGAACAGAGAGAACAGGGACCCATAACAGTAAGGCCAGGGCTGACCGTTGAGCTGTGGGGATCAATGCTGTCCTTGTCTGTGCGAAGTGGATGAAACGCTTCCCCGGACGATCTTATCCAAATACGAGAAAGACCTTGCAATAGGGTTTCTACCGGGGTCCCTTGGTGGACTAGTTCAAATTAACTTCAGCAATGCGTGATCCAGCAACAAGGAAGAGAGTGGTCTAATTTCTAGGTATCAAGTCTATGCTAACATCGAATCGAAAAGGCGTGGAAGGTTACACTATGCCCTCAGCATCGTGTTTCTATGAACGATCGTAAAATTAAAAGATCAGTAAGCGAATGAAATGACAAATGACGAATTGAGAGGTCGCGTATATCACATCACATCACACAGGCTCCGAAGGCACTGTTGGCTTCCTTTCCGTCCACTGGCGCTCGTCCTGATCATCACGTCCTATTCGTGTGAGCTCCATCACAGACGAGTCATCTTGGTGTCTCGAGTAAACGGAGATGTCTGTTTCAACCCTGATCTTTGGGGTTGACAGAGCCTTGGAGTTAAGCTTCTGCGAGCTAGATAAAGGCTTAGAAGGATGCGAGATGTTGGCGTAACTAGTCCTGCTTCTGTTTGTCGAGGCAAAAACCTTGGGGAAGACGAGGCCGAAAAGGGAGCGGATGGCTGGCATGCAGGCGCAAATAATGCCGACAGGAACTTCGATGGTGCTCCAGTAACCAATCTCGACATAATCCTCTGATGTAATGTTAGAGGGCTGGGATTTCACTTGGAAATAGAAGAAAACAAGAGGGTACACTCACGGGTTACATTGTCTGTGGTAGCGTAGGCTGTCAACGACTTAAGACGAACAGCACTGACGACAGTGACGCTGCAAAACTTGTGAGTGGCGAAAATAGAACGGTGATCGAGAGCTAACTTACAAAATACCGACACTGAACATCAGTATAAGCTGGATCTTCTTTTTTCGCGACAATGATAGCCTAGAAAGCTCTCGTAGTGGTATAATGAGGGTTCCAACGTCGAGAAAGATGTTGAGAATCGCAGCCATCCAGCCTTGCATGTTGACGTTGTTACACCTGGCATGGAATTCTTTATCCCAAGCCCTCCAAGCGCCCTCAATTGGGGTGCACTGAAAGATCGAGATAAGCTCAAAAGCGATAAAATATGCGACGTTTAGGCCGATAAAGATCCAGCAAGCCATTCTGATGTTTTTGCCGGGGAATACTTTGAGGTAGAAGAGCAGGATCGATATCTTGGTCACAGGCAATGCTCCTAGGTATAGAAGGCAATCCCAGTAGAAAATCTTTGGCAAGCCGTCAGCTTAGTAGTAGAACCGAGGGCGGCTTGACTTAACCTACGTAGAGAAAGTCGGTGATAGCGTCAGGTTCAACATTCCAAATGTCCTTGCCCAGTCCGATCTGGGATACTATGAATCGGTTAGGGAATGGAGGCAATGTGCGACAGGAGTTTTCTCACTTCGAACGGATAATGCATTGAGCGGTATCATCATGGCCTGTTTACAGCAGTGAGCGGTTGGGTCCAATAGACTGGACGATGCACATACCACGGCAAGAAGCATGACCCAATCGTCGGCTCCCCATGTTTGTGTTCCAATAAACACTCTGGCCATGACTCTAAGGCCGAATCCTATAAGGCCAAGAATAAGGAAAACGATGCCCAAAACCCATACAAGGGTCGTACGATCGCGCGACGGCGCACCGCATGTATGCTTGGAGTAACTTTGAACCACTAAGTTACCAGTCTGTCAGTTGTGTATCTTGGACTGTTTGCAGAGACCCACGTACATAGACTTTCTCTCACGGTACAGTTGGCGGTGACACAGTGAGAAATCTTTTCGTTCAGCTCCATGTTTGTGCAGATACAGGTGACGTTCAAGCCGCAAGGCGACTTGATAGCCTCTTGCTGGATGCATTTTGCCTGAGACGCATGTCAGCATGTGTCTTGCCCAAGACCAAGAGCAATTGGAGAGATGAGGTAGACAGTAGACGTACGCCGCATTCCGGAGGCTCCTCCGGCGCCTTGGCAGCCCAGGCCCCAACTTGGAATATGGCGAGCAAAAGCGCCACAGACGTAAAGAGCTTCATGATTTCCTCCAAACGCCCAAAAAAAGATCGTCAAAGAAGAGAAAACAAAGAAGAACAAAGGGAAGAAAGGTTCCCTTAAGCCTGGGCGAGATCTCCTATTCAAATCAGCTCTAGACAAGACCACCGCTTGCGACGGAAACTGAACAAGCGCTGCTCGAAACTTGCGATAAAACATCCCGGTGCCACGCATTGCCCAGTCTGAACATGGATCAGCATCGCGCCAAAGGACCGGTTCACAATGAGATCCATTCATGACGCGTTGGGACGATGATACTGTAACCCATCTGAAGCGGATAGTCATGGGATACAGCAACCATGCTAGCGGGCGCATTCAAAACGCAAGTCAGTATACTAATTGTCTGCAGTTAGTACAGTCGTGGTTTTGCGTCCTAACAGGCTCGCTAGGAGCTGTTTGGGCCCAAAGAGGCTGAAAGGTGCTCTGGAATGTTACCATGCAAGCCCCGTGTAGACGACTTCTGCCCTACCCACAGAGGGTACCTGGATTGCCTGGGCCCAGATAATTTAGGGGCTACAGGGCCATCCTGGTGTCATAGTCATTTTTCACAAAGATCAGCCCTGTCTACCTGTTGATGGATCCCAGATGGTTGGTGCAGTCCCACAGGTTCAAGGCCATCTTGCAGACTACCCAGCTTTCTGCTTTCTTCACCGATGGCCCAAAGCTCCCAGTGGTAATTCACTTCCAACTTGACCAAAAATAAAGCGTTGAGCTAAGCAAACGCCACGGGCGACGCTTGCAATCTTGCACTGAGCAAACTGAGTAGTGGGTTGCCATGTGAGATTCTAATCTAGACAGTTACATCGGCAAACGAAGATATCTTGGCAATCCCAGAACCCACGTACGAACTCTAGGCTTGCGTCGGCAAACTACAACTGAGGCGCGATGCGACATGAAGTTTCTATTTGGGAAAAGTCGTTAATTCTGACAGGGACGTTGACCTGTCGATAGGCTCCCCCCCAGAGAATGTTTCAAGCTAGTCATTAAACGACTCGGCAGCCCCCCAGGAGAGTTTCCACGTCAATTACCGAAAGTTAAGTTACCAAGTGCCTAGCAGCCTAGCTACTGATCGCCCCCTCCGTCGATCCCTGCCGTGACAGATATCGGCATTTCAATTTCCACCTCTACTGCTCCAGGAAAACCGGCTCGCTGGTTCCTTCATTATGCCGGACTGGTCGGGCATTGTCATTACCGGGTTGAGTTAGGACGGGAGGCAGATCCTAATCTTGGCGTCGACGAGCCGCGGCATCTATCATCGGGATGATGAGGTAAAAGAGAGCGAAAGGGATAGCCAAACAGATTGTGTCATTTTCTAATCCTCAGCGTCGCTCTCTTTGAAACATTGTTTTGCTTCTACACTCTCCTTCACGCTCTTTTTGCCAGCCATATACCATGAAGTGGCTTTGTTTCCTTTCCTTTTTTCTCTTTCTCGTCAGTGAGGCTCATGGATTTCCATCCTACCTCAACGGACCCGTCGGGGATGTCGTGGCTTCAAGACTCTCGAGCAAACTGAAAGGCGTTGTCCGCGAGAGCCACGAGAAACGGCTACTGTTTGATCCAGTGAAAGAGCCTATCGACGTGACCGGAGTCCACAGGTTCATCCCACCAAATTTTGAGAGAGGTGACCAGCGCGGACCTTGCCCGGGTCTCAACGCACTGGCAAACCATGGTTACATCAGCCGGAAGGGAGTTACAAGCCTAGTTGAGGTTACGGGCGCCATCAACAAGATCTACGGTATGGGGATAGACATGGCCACTATCTTAGCGACCCTTGGCACCGTCTTTGTTGGGAACCCTCTTTCCCTCAACCCGGGCTTCTCGATTGGAGGCACTGCCAGCGGAGCCCAAAACATCTTGGGTAACCTGGCCGGACTGTTGGGAACGCCGCGGGGTCTCAATGGCTCACACAACATCATCGAGGGCGATTCGTCCAACACCCGAGGCGACTTGTACATGACTGGGGATGCTTCTACCATGGTACTGGAGCAGTTCCAGTCCTTCTATGACATGGCCTCCGATGAGGGTACTTACGACTTCGACACCTTTACTGAGCGAGCCAAGATCCGTTTCGACGAGACGGTTGCCACCAACCCCAACTTTTATTACGGACCATTCACCGGCATGATTGCTCGAAATGCCGGATACTTCTTTGCTTGCCGCATGCTTTCCAACCACACTGCTGGGAGTACCAGAGATATCATGGGTAAGCAATTGAGACATAGATGTGAGATGAAGATACTAATAAAATGTAGACCGCGACACACTGAAAAGCTTCTTTGCCGTCCAAGAGAAAGATGGAAAGCTTACCTACAAACGTGGGTGGGAAAGGATTCCAGAGAACTGGTATCGCAGATCAGTTGATTATGGCTTGATCGACCTGAACTTGGATGTTCTTGCGTTTTTTGCCAAGTACCCTGAGCTTGGCAGGTGAGTTCACCTACACTTACACCAACACCAAAAGACCACACTAACAGGTCCAGCATCGGAGGTAACATGGGAGAAGTCAACAGCTATGCGGGCGTCGACATCAGTGACATAACTGGAGGAGTCCTGAATCTCACGAAACTGCTCAAAGGCAACAATCTGCTGTGCTTTGTCTTCGAGGTCATCAAGACGGCCGCTCCCAACTCTCTGTCGACCATCTTCTCGGTCATTGCGGCCCCTCTCGAACTCATTACAGATGCTCTTGGATCTGCCATCTTGGACCTTGCATGCCCTGCTTTCAAGGACCTGACCGTCGGTGGGAGCAGTTTCGAGAAGGGAATCAAGAAAAAGTTCCCTGGCGCGGAACTGGGTTCTTCTGTCATCTGATCTCCTGGGTCAGTGGTTCAAAACAGCGTTACATGGTTGAGGTGCAGCGTCATACTGGTACTGTTGGTCAGGACGTGTTCCGTGATAATCTTAATTCTTCTCTGGTAGTGTAGATTACCCAAATCCCAAAGTTTTTAGGTGGATTTCTTAATGTAATTCACGTCTTCAATTGATCTTAACTATGTTACTTGTAGCGTCCAAAGACTTTTAAGATCTTCTAGTCGTAATTCCTAGAGGCATTTTGGTAAGGTCTTGGTTTTTAAGCACAATATCCTTATTAAATCCGAGTCTGATCCACGAAGCCTGAGTAACAAGACTAACAACGTCATAGTCAGAGATTGAAACTATGTACCTAAAAATATCAAAGTACCATGTTCAACACCTTTGCATAACACTTAAAGCCACTGCTTGTTTCCGAAGTGAGATACGAAAGAACCTCCGCTTCCACCCTCGATGCTCGCCTTAGAGATGACAGACAGCACAGCCGTGACAGACTCTTGGGGCGAGATGGGACCTTCAAAGTGAGGCGCATACTCTTGGAATCTCTTAATCATCTCGCGCATTCCGATGATCTGTTCCTCAGTGTCTATCATAGCGTCAGTTTGTACTAGCAAGGGAGGATCACTCTAAACTCACAGTTGGCCTTATCGTGCGTATCGACAAGGCCTGGAGAGATAGCCATGAACAAAACGCCCTCCTTTCTGTACTGGGCGTCGAATTTAGCCACGGCAATGTTGAGTGCGCCTTTGCTCATAGCATACGGTGCTCCGTCAATGATGGAAAATTTGGAAATTAGTTCGGCATCTGCCATGCCAGATGAGATGGCGATGATCTTCTTGGCCTGGCCTTTGAGGATAAGGGGAATGGCAAGGTTAAAGAGGTGGACGTTTCCGACGGTGTTGATCCTGTATGATTGGAGAATGTCCTCCTCAAGCTTCTCTGGCTCGTTGCCCCTGCTCGGTTAGTGATTGATGTGGTACCAAGTGTCAGACATAACTTACAACTCGCCGAGAGGGTAATAGCTTGACCACTCAGACTGAAAGGCAGCGTTTGCAATGACATAGTCGAGGCTGCCTCCAGTGATCCTGGCAGTCTCGTCTAACAAGTTCTGGATAATGGTAAGCTTTGCAAACGAGCTTAGAGAGAGGACCAGCTACCTTGAGAGATTCGTATTTTTCGATTTCACCCTGAACAGTGTGGACATTAGGCCTGTTGGGGATTTCGCGCTGGATCTTCTCGTCCGTCGCTTTTTTGTTGCGGACAAAACCGATGACTGTGTTGTTGGAGTCGGCAGACAGTTGTCGGACGAACTCAAACTTTGCTATAGTAAGTAAAGTGTCCAATGGAAGTTGCTAAGCTCAGAGACTTACTCCGAGTCCTCGAGATGTTCCGGTAATGAGATAAGAAGGCATTTTTAGAAAGTAATCAAAAAGGTACTAGTCTTGATCGAGAAATGCCGATTGAATATGTTTGAAGATAGACTTGAGCTTTACCAGTAAGTAAAGAGCTTTATATACCATTTTACTTACACATCAGCTGAACACAGATATGGCAACCTTTGTTTGCTTTGTAATTCACACGGACCTCATTGACAATACGCCGCTCGGCTAGCGGACTTGTTAGAGGTTCGAATAGTGGAGACACTCGCAAAAAGTTGCCATGCACAACGAGGCTGACTCTGCTTGCATACGACAAAACCGTTCAATCCATCAATGCGAGCGTCCATAGCCAAAGAAGGGGCCATAGATCTACTAAGCGGAATTACAAATCTCAAGTCCGCAATTATTATCAATCGATGATTAGGGCCTAAACCCAACTGCTCTGTCTCAGGTATTTTTTGCCACCTCTCCGTTTCGGGCAGTTTGTCATGGAGACATGGGCGTACCACATCCAGACCATGCGTGCTTCTTCAATGAAACTTGTTGGTAACGAAATTATTGGTCTGGCTTGGTTAGATACGTAGTAAAGTTTCTCATCAATGACAACGAGACTGTTCCTTAAGGGTTAGCATCCTGAAAAGTAGATCCTACGGGACATGTTGGGAAATAATGTCAAGCATGTGCATTTGTTTTTGTTAGAGACCAGGTAGTCGCTGGGAGGCACAAAGCACCTTTCAATTAAGTATTTACCGCGTATGTAACTATACAAACGCTGGCACTGATCTGTGGGTATAACTAAGAATGACACCCAGCTTGCTAACATAATCCAGATCTTCAGTACAAAGATCTTCCTGCACCCAAACCGTCTCGATCACCCGTTCCACTGTTGCAACGTTCCTAAACTGCATGTTTTCAACTGTCCTGTGAATAAGGTTGAGAATAGTCATTCTCTGCTGATCGCTACGTGCCTCACAGCCAAATATCAGCAAAGGAAAGGGCCATTGGCATGCTGGTAGCTGTGAAAGTATTGTGAATGCCTTCTCAACCCATTCCGTGAACTTTTGGTTGATCTGAAGTACTCCTGAAGATGCGCGGCTCAGATATATCAGAGTGGCTAACTGAAATAGCTCAGTCACCATGTCAAAACTCAAAGTCGCCGGGTCAGTCGCAGCATTGCTATCTTGAATACGGTTGCCAACATTACGCAGCTTCCAATCGAGTATTTTAAGATGGTTTCGGTAACCATCTGTGTCGTAGCGTGGGTTGGAGGGTATTGTTACGGCGTTGAACACTTCAGATAGTAGATACAATATCTCATGTGGTGGTCCCACCAGGTTGGCCGGCTAGAGATCGATATGTTAGATTTTGACATCCTCTTTCTCATTAAGATGTTGGCTCAAGTACTAACCTGACCGTTTGCGCAAACAGCTGGATGGAATGTATCAAAACCGGGATCAGCAGTGTCACCATGGTCAAGCGTGAAGTCCGGCTGCCAATGGCGCAGGCTAAACCTGGCCATGACATTACAGTAGTGAACCCAGCCTATAAGAGCAGTCAAATCTTCATCTCGTTTCATCTCGTCCAGGCGGGCCGCTTTGATGATCTTGCTAGTGCCGCAGACATACCACAACCAGTGGCTTGACTTCATGGAGTTTTGTTGGATCTAATGGCAGTGTTAGTAAGTATACATTATTTCCAGTGGATGCGCCACATGCCTCCAAGCTACACAAGATTATTCCAGCTGCGATGTGACAGACGGATTCAGTGACGCCAATGATCCCGCGTGTTGAATCTGCCAGCGTCCGTAGTGCCGCCATCTTGAGGTTACCTGTAGAGTCGAGCGCGCCATCGCGATGGAAGGCAGCCAGAGCAAGGGCAGATTTGAGAACAGCTGTTGAAGAGGGTGTGACGTCGTAAAGCGCCAATCGAAAGAGAATTTCACGAATTCTCAACGCATCACTTCCAAAAGCGGTAATCGAGTACGAAGCCCTGTGCATGACTGCATGGCGTGAGCCGCAAGCATCAAGATAGGTTTAGAGTGTGCCTTGTCTTACAATATTGAAACAAGTCCTTGTCCGCTGAGCTTAATCGCATGTTGGCCCAGGATGCTGGGGCTGCTAGCAACGGCAGTGGTGCTTCTGATGCTTTGGAAGACCTATCATCAGGAGTCTGTGTGACAGTCACAACTGAGTCTTGCAATGCAAATCCGTAGACCTTAGTTGACGTAGACACTAGATAATTCAATTTAATATCGAGGAACGACGTGTTTACCAGTCTATGCTCTGGTTGTGCACTGGCGGAACGCGCTTGTTTGGGCACAGGCCCAACCACGGCCCGGCGGGTGTCATTTTGGCGTGGCCAAGAGAGACGCATGCCATAGCCCTTGCATTGACGTCCTGATTTGATACAGCGAGTGCATTTTGGATATGTTTGGTCACAGCGGACTTTGCGAGCTAATAGTCATCAGCGAGCGCGACGAGTGTGGCCAGGATTGGATAGGGCAAACCTCGACAAGTTCCACATCCTGAAGAGGGCATGTTGAATGTGAGTAAGACTCTAACCTCAGCCTTGCTCGCAAATAGTTGCCTTTATCGGATTTGGGGGTTTGAGATATGGAATGAGCACTATAATAAGAGGACTCTCCGCGCAGTTGTTGTGTCGGCGGAGGAATAAGTAAGCAGCCACATCCATCACTCCGGTCGGTAGAATGTCGGCAATTCGCAAAGCTCAACTTGGAGTAACTTTTTGCGAGGTCAAATTACCAATCATTTGACTAGACTAACTACTAGCATGTTCTATATATAGTATAAAGTGAATAAAAATGATTTCAGAAAGAAAAGATTAGCGTCATCACAGCTTGGACTGCTTTGACTTGGGTTTTGTGTGGTAGACTTAATCCACCATTCTCTAATTCTCCTTCTTCTTCCAAAACAAAACTCTTGAGTTCTTCTTCGGCACTCGGATAAGCCAGTAAGCAAGCAGAGCTGCAGCGATGTCAAAGATAATGAAGGCCCAGATCAGCCCAAAGTTTCTCCACCTCTCGCTGTATTGAATACTGAGCCTCGCAAGATAGGTATCTGTCGAGGCAACTGGGCAGTACAGGCATGTCTGGTTCGACTCGGGGTTGCTCAGAGTACCTCCAACAGCCTGCACAAATTGCCCGACATAGTCCTCGCAAGTGAGGTTCTTGGGGGTCTGGAACTGTAGAAACTCGATTTCAGAGCACTCTACCTCGTGCTTTGCTACTCCGTCGGAGACCATTGCACCAATGACGTAGGTTAGAGGGGAGACACGGTACATGAACGTCCAGAATCCAGGAAGAGCAGAATACGGAACGAGAACTCTGTGCGTCAACAGTTAGAAACAATCCCAACCGTGTTTGAATATTGAATGACTTACCCGGCAAAGACAAGTGTCACCATGAACAGCAGCAACGAGAATGTTGCGCCAACCTCGGCAGTCGGTGCCCCTGCAACGCACATATGGGCAAAAGTGCCCTCATATATCATGAACGCCCAGACCAGCAGAAACATCAAAGCACCTCGCTCATGCTCAGTACCTGTGACGCGTCCATTCTTATGCATGCCGACGAGGAAGTAGAAAGGAAGGTATACAGCCAAAGATGCCACCGAGTTCCACATCATCTCTACGACGGTATTGGCTAGAATGAGGTTATACCAGGCATACGTCTTTGATGACCTCTCTCGGCCTTCGTAGAGTGTTCTCTGGGAAACGAAGCCAGGCATTGTCTGGTAAACGAGGAACGCGAAGATGACCAGTAGCATGAAGATCGAGAACAGCTGGTTTTGAAGCCCCTGCAGCGACAGAGGCGAGTTTTGAAACGAAAGGCCGATAAAGAGACTCTGTATATGGTCAGTAAACCCGCAAAGCAAGGAGTCAAGTGCTCATCTAACCGTTAGGAAGCAAAGCGAGAGCTTAGCATAGATGTACGTCGGTGTTCGCCAGTATTGCTCAGCGACGCGTTTGGTGCAGTCCAAGAACTGTCTTGAGAATGGTGCAGCATAGGCCGTGTCATGGGAATTGTTATCTGATTCGGTGGGCTTCGGCTGAGATAGATTGTCTAATTCTCTCTTAACAGAAGTGAACTCGGAACTGTCTTTCCAAGTTTGAGGCCAGTCACGGTCGGTGTGAGCGCCGGGCGCAGCGCCAATGACATGAAGCATCCACTCAGCTGGGTTCTCGGCTGTCTGACACGGCTTGGCACCGAACTTCTCAAAATAGCCAGTCATGGTAGCAGCGTTGGTGCCAACGTCGCCAAAGTACACCGTTTTGCCACCCTTTGCGAGAAGTAGAAGACGGTCAAACTGCTGAAAGATGAGAGCTGATGGCTGATGGATGGTGCAGAGAATCGCCTGGCCATGGTTTGCAAGCTTCTTGATGAGGGTCACAATGGCCCACGCTGTCTGGCTATCAAGGCCAGAGGTTGGCTCGTCCAGAAAGATGAGAACTTCAGGCTTGGCAGCGAGCTCCACGCCAATTGACAGGCGTTTGCGTTGTTCCACATTTAGACCTAGCTTGTCAGGAAATACTTCTCAGTAATGGCAGTTCTCAAGACGTACCTTTGCCCTGAACACCAATAACAGCATTTGCGTATGAGCTCATCTCGAGCAAGCCGATCACTTCCTCAACATATCGATGCTTCTCTTCGAGCGGTGTCGATGCCGGTTGCCTGAGAGAAGCACTGAACCGAAGAGCCTCTCTCACGGTTGATGTTTCGAGATGAATGTCTTGCTGCTGCACATACCCAGTCGTTCTCTGGAAAGACTTGCCACGAGCAATTCCGTTAACCAGCACGTCGCCTGTGATTACGCCCATGGTGATGCGGTCGGCCAACACATCGAGAAGAGTGGTCTTTCCAGCTCCAGTAGCGCCCTGTATATGTTAGAGCAATTCTCGATCGTTTCCGTGTCTCTTACCATCAACGCAGTGATTTTGCCCGGCTGGACCCAACCATTTACCTCTGAGAGGATACGGCGTGTCTGTCCCTTGACTTTGATATCATAGCAGAGATTTTTCCAGCAAAATGTAGAGGTGCTTTCGAGCTTCTCAGTTTTCGTAGCGATAGTGTTTTCGCTGTCCTCTCGACGAGAATCAATCTGAGGCTTCGCAGATTCCTCATCTGTTCCCTTTGGGCGCATGTCTTTGAGGGCTTTGCGGAAGACCAGAATCTCTCCTTTGGAGGTGTCGGATGAAAAGAACTCTCCAGAAATAAGGTATGTGCAGGTAAAGAAAACAATGAACCCAAGGAGAATGCCGTAGTTTCTACTTGGTCAGTCAAAGTAACCAATCGTGAGTTTTAAAAACATACCTCCACACATGAGCATAGTAGTACTTGTAGACAGTTCCCATGTAGAAATCGCCATCAATAAAATCCTTCCCCGGGGCAGCGCCAGCGATGGAACACGTTTGTTGTACTGATTCGACATTCTCATAGCCAGGACCAGACGGTATCAGGGTCTGGCACTGGAACGTTCTTCCCGAAAACTCGTTGGCGACCAAAGATTCATAGGCATAAGCAATCGGGTTGATGTAGTTCAACCATCTGAGCCAGCCTTTCATGTTTCGAATTGGCAAGACAAACCCGGCATAAATGACCAACCCTATAATGATGAGGGCCGCAGGAACCAATGCTTGGTGGACAGTCTTGGAAGTTTGGGCGATTGTCCGCAGGATCATTGACATGGTCAAAGTGGTAGTGAAGCCAAAAAGCAGAAAGATAAAGAATGATGAAGCATCCCGCCGGAGGTTTGTCATAAAGTACAGCGGAATGTTGAAGGCTAGAGTCGAGATGATCTTGGATGGCAGATCGCACACGATGGAAGACACTGCCTCCGACAAAGGTCGGTACAAGGCGTACCTTGCATGCTTCTCTACAATCGGTCGTTGACTGTAGAGTGCAAGAATCTAGAAACTGTTAGATGATCCCAAGACCGAAACGTGCTGACATACCTCTAAGGCGCTGCTTAAACCGTTAAACAAAATGGCAAAGAAGAGGACCGAACATCGGCTATTCAGGCTTTCGGCCGTGGGAGGCAGGTCATAGTAGGCACTTCCAAGTACCAGTGCCGTGAAAAGGTTTCCAAGGACCGTTACTATGAAGAAGGTCTTGTCTCCTAGCAGCCTCTTGACACCTCTGCCAATACACAATCGGATCTGCATGGGGACAGAGATGGTGAATGGACTTTTGTCAGACCTAAAGCAGCAGTCAGCTCAATGACACATAATTATATCTTTTGGAATCTGCGCACATGAAACGGGATTTTTGAGTTCTTCTGATATCTGTCAGGTTCGCAACTTGCGTTCCATCGAGGGGGTATTGGAGCTGAAAAGCCGCAATATCTCGAAGAAGAGCGGCCCTTTGTTGGCTCATCCTCCACTCATCAGCAAACTCGTCAGGGCTACGAGGTACCTTGTGCTCGAAACCAGGCCGCACAATACGTTCATCTGGGTTTGTCAGCGAGGTCAAGAAGTCGGCAGTCGTCTGGCGCAAAGGATATTCGAATCCCATGTCGATGAAGTATTGGGCTGCTTGTTTGGTTGGGCCAAAGTAGATCTGTCGACCTTCGTACAGCAAGAGAACCTTGTCAAACTCCTAATAGAGACTGTTAGACCGGGGTCATGTGAAAACTCAACTTCCATTGCTAGGAACTCACATCATAGGCTGCTTGGCTCGCTTGATAGATCGCAACGACTGCACTGGCACCTCCTAGCTCGGTACCGAGTCGAAGCTTCCTGATGAACTCAAGAGCTGTTGCGCTGTCCAAGCCTCGGGTGCTGTTATCCCAGCACTGAGTAGTGCTCTGGTTGAGGATAGCTTCCGCGATGCTGACTCGTTTTCTTTCACCACCACTGACACCTCTGACAAAGTCATCGCCAACTTTAGTGTCGACGGTGTTTGTGATACCAAACATGGCCATGACAGCATCTCGGAGGTGCGTGGCATAGACCTTGCGTGATATGTTGGCGACTCGCTCGTGCGGTGTACGCGCCAGAGCAGCAAATAAGAGTGTATCGCCAACTGTCAGGTGCGGGAAGTGAATGTCTGTCTCAGCCTGATAGATAACCTCTCCGCGGAAATTCTTGTGCATCAAGTCATATGGGATTCCTATAAGGTTAGTCGAGACATAATGTAACAGGACAGATCAGAACCACCTTGATAGTTGAACTCGGATGACTTGTCCAAGTGTAGGCCGTGGGTGTGCCCAGCAATAGTTTTGAGAAGAGTCGAGACGCCACTGCGTGAAGTGGTTAGAGGATACGAGCGAGCGACAAGTTGGAATTCTGAATGTCATACCTTCCTGGACGTCCAAGCACAAGCAACAGCTCTCTGCTTTCGACAAGTCCATCAAAGTCATTGATAATGTTGATCTTCTGTTTCCGATTGGCGAACCAGTTGAGGGCGTCAAGTGGAGCTCGCCAAACGCTGTTCAAAACATCTTTCTGGTAGTCTGTCGGATCGCCAAATCCATGAACACTCAGGCTGCGCCAGGAAACTCCGGCAGTGTGTCGTGGATATTTGCTTGGGTCTTGAGAAAAAGCATGGAGCAGGGCCTTGACCCAGTGTTCAGGTACAAATTCCGGAGACTTGGGGTCCAACCGAGAATCTTGGGCAAGGAAAGGGTTGACGTGAGTAGATAGCGTTGAGTATGTCCGCGTGAGAGAGAATCTTCGTGCCAGCCGTGTGGTTGGCTCAGAAGCATCCTCGACGGAGGTTTCACTCTCAGTGTTCTGAAGAGCGAAGGCCTCTGGTCTTGTAGGCATATTGGATCTATGCCTGACACACCAGGTGAAGAAAGAGCGAAAAACGAAGTAATGTCTGCTTGAAGGTCAAGCCATTAAGAGGTGGTGTAGGGGCACCTCATGTGTCTGTTTTATAACAGTCAGAGGTTCGCAATACCCTGCAAGCCCATCGGCAGACGCAAGCACCGCCGTATTGAACCCATGTAACTGCATCGCTTCCGAGATCCTTTCGTACTATCTGGAGCTTGTCAACGGAGTTGAAGAAGTGCCTATCCCGTTTACTTTGGCCACGTTCAAATGTTTTCTCCGCCTTTAATCTTGATCCTGGGCTAAGCAGGGCTGTGACAGGCCTCGCGTCCTCCAAGGCTAAACTCTTTGAGGAATGTCGGCGCCGAAACCTTGGCCCTCCCTACAGGCTTTTCTCAGGCGTTCTTAAAATCACCGTCTCTGGGTTCCGAGATTCCTTCCTGTCAACCACTCCTTCTTCTCTCTTTCGCATCGGGAATCCAAGATGCCGCCGTCTCCGCCCTTACGTCAACGCCGACTCCGTGGCGCCCAGACATCCAAAGCTTGCGATTCTTGCAAGACCCGCAAGATCCGCTGTTCCGGTAATGCGCCCACAGTCACAGTCACATGCAAGAGGCCTATGCTGTTGACATGTTGCTGACTGAGAACAGGTTGCCCTGCCCCTTGTCAAAGCTGCACTGTACGTGCGGGACTCGAGTTGCGATGCAGTGATGACTAGTACTGACACTTATCAGCTTCGAGGAACCACCTGTCGATTCGGAACTCGCAAGATTCCGCTCAGAAAGAATGGTAATGTCTAGCATACACCTACCTGTGTCAACTCACTCTGACATCCTAATAGTCAACAAATCTCTACTGCTAAGCGCAGTTACGTCACCCGTTGAGATAGAACCAAAGAAACCGAGCATCACCTCCGAAACACCAATTGTATGTGCCTTTGGTGTTGAGCTTGAGATGAGAACGCTGATATCAGTAAATAGGTAGCCCAACCTTTTACAAACAAGGAAGCCCTACACGTTACACAGAACGACCTTCTTATTGATCACATATTATTTGGATCCCCACCGACTGATGTATCCAATGCTGAGCAGCGCTTGTCTCTCAAGGTAGGTAATCACAATCTTTCCCAAACTATCAACAAAGGCTTGCGGCAAATGTACCAAGCCTAGACTAACATCTAGTAGGGCGTCGGCCTGCTTAGTACGTCGACGGAATATTCTTCCTATACTGATCGTGGTCTTCTCTAACCTTCTCGTAGGCGGTACCTATAGTGTCACCTTCTTCTCTGACAGCAGACTGGAAACACTGTCTGCCAAACTCCAGAACAGCAAGGTCGATGATCTTATTCGGAGAATTTCATCAATCATCAACAACAAAGTGAAACCGACGAGTAGCACCTCTACTGTACACTTATTTGAACGAAGTCCTCTACCTTTGGATCCCACAGCAGCAACAAACTATATAATGAGTAAGTACATCGCCGTTTAACACATAATTCATATCAAGCAGGCTGATTGTTTATAACTCAGCGTACTATGAACAAGTTCATCCGATCTTTCCCCATCTAGATCGCACATCTTTCGACTCGACTGTTTCCTCACTTAATCTTAGTAACATCTTGGTTACCGACCCAGCGTTCTCCGCCCTCTATCACGCAGTTCTTTCCCTTGGGTGCTTACATGATGGCGGTGGCACTTTTGAGCCAGGTAAAGGAAAGGCATGGGAGCTGTTCTCGGTGGCACTAGCCCAGCTTCCTAATCTGCATAGATCAGCAAACTCACTTGTAGCTCTTCAAGCTATGACGACCGCTTCTGTCTATGCATTAGGAATCCCGTGCCTTTCAATTGAGGAGAGAATCATGACGGAAACGGCGCGCATGGCCCAGGATCTTGCACCCATCCTTTCCAAGGGCCCCTCTGCCAAAGCCTTTTACCGGATATTTTGGACCATTTATGCGATTGAGAAAACCTCAAGCTTTCACTTTGGACGCAGCTCGGTGAGTCGTCTTATCCCACTTTGTGTTCTGTGCTCACCACCCTAGGCCATCAACGACGCCAACATCGTAGTGCCAATGCCTCACATACCAGAGTCCAACTTTGGAAACTTCAACTGGATTCTCGCTGTTGCCCGTCACTGCCGTCTGTTATCACGGGCAATGAATACCTTATTCTGCCCAGGTATCTATCAAAAAGGGCCGCATTACTTTCTTGTTACTATTGCTCAGCTCCAACAAGACCTCGAGGAGTGGAGAATGTCTATTCCACAGGATCTTCGACCAGGGCCCTCGTACCAATACCAAACTTTACGTCGGCCTCTCAAGGGCTCTGTGGGGATTTGGGTAAACTATCTCTATTACAGCCTCAGGCTCGTTTTATTACGAAGCAGGCTACAAATCAACGACCCTGAAGACAATGAATCGATAAGAGGAGAATGCAGGGAACAGCTGATCTCTGTTTCTCGATCCATTCTCGAGATGGTCACATATGTTGATGTTTCGCCTTCTACGCCTTTATGGTCAGTTTTACAGACTTTTATTGCAACATGCACTAACATGACTTTCATAACTAGGATAGTAGCAGGCATCCCACTTAGTGCTCTTTTTGTTCTGTTTGACCAGGTCATCAGCAACCCCAAATCCCCAGATACAAGAAGCAACCTCGCACTTCTTGATATTGCTGGAGGACATTTTGGGCGAATCGATTTTGCAAGCGGAGGCTCGCTGCCTGGCTCTCTTATAAGCGAGTTCACATATATCGCTCGCGAGTACATCAACCAGCTAGCAACTCATGATTTGCTGAGAGGGCCACAAAGCTCATTTCAGTCAACCGACCAAGCCAGCGGACCACTAGTAGGCACTGAACTAGTCAGTGTCCCCTCACTTACGGGTCAGGCTACTGGGCAAAAGATGGGCCCTTCTACCGTGAGTCTCTTTGCCTGATACCATCTTACTCTGTTCCTGACTTTCTCAGCCTCCCATTTCCCAAGCGGCAATTCCAAACACGAGTTCCATTTTTAGCCCCACATATGCACCCATCGAAACTTTGTGGGACAATGGGAACGATCCTCTATTTGGTATAGATGTGATGGATATATTTAATAGTATGATGTAGGATCTATTTGTACAATACCGTCCTAGCGCTTTTGACGTAAAACCCCCACTCAAACACCGTAGACTGATGTCCATTTGAGGTGTTCTTAAATCTTCAGACTTGTTTTACCCTCGAGACTCAAAACGTTCCGCAAGTGAGACCTTTTATTACACAATACATTGTGTGACTGTAGTTTCTTTTATCGGGCGTAAGGCTTTTAAGGAAACCATGCCTCACGAAGTGGGCCAATCTTGGGGACATTATCAGATTGAAGCCTGTAAAAACTGTTTATAATGAGGGAGCGTGCCGGGTTCTAGACTAAGGTCCTTCAGCTAGTGCGTTTGTGGTAGAAGATTTGCATTACCGGAATATAATGACTCAACAGTGAGCATCATTATCTGTTCAGGACGGTAAGCCCGTATTAATGGGTGCTAGCTAAGTCTATTTTACTACGAATCATGCTGTATAAGGCCTGCATTATCATATAACTTCACCGTCATCTGAACCCAGGAGTTGTGCAGTAAACAGTAATATCATTCAAGCTATGTAGAATCTATAGATAACTGTAGTCGCTGTTATGCCGCGGCTATGTCCACTATATAACGAATGTATCGAAGAAGATAATTTTTATCTGATCGCCACTGAGCAATCACCGCCTCTTTCCACCAGCTCACTTCGTAGCGGGAATAGCGCGTATATAGTGACATGAATAAGACATTAAAAAAATTAGAAGGAGTGTCGTGTCGTGTCATAATCCATCAATCCATTGTACAAACACACCAGCACTCAGTCACTTATTGCGGCTCTGGGGCCAACGCCAGAAGTGAATGGTCCCAGTCAGAGGTAACAACATTAATCCTCTTCAGTCTGTAATATGCTGCCAAGATTGAAGCAGCGTGAGAGACATGAACCTCTTAGGCCTTGTACTCCTTGCCCTCCTTGTCCTTGTAGCCGCCATCACCGTATCCGGGCTTGTGGTAGGTAGGGTGAGGCTTCTTTGTGACGGTCTTTGTGACGGTCTCAGTCTTGTACTTGGTAACAGCAGGCTTCCACTTGTACTTGGTGACAGTCTCGGTCTCAGTCTTGGTCTTGTACTTGGTGATCGGGGGCTTCCACTTGGTGACAGTGTCGGTCTTGGTCTCGTACTTGGTGACAGGAGGCTTCCACTTTGTGACGGTCTCGGTCTTGGTGATGGGGGGCTTCCACTTGTACTTGGTAACCGTCTCGGTCTCAGTTACGGGGTACTTCTTGGTAACCGTCTCAGTCTTGGTCTTGGTGATCGGGGGCTTCCAGACGGGCTTTGTGACTGTGTGTGTGACGGTAGCAGTCACAGTCTTGGTCTTGTCATGACCGTATCCGTAGTCTCCATTAGGGCTGGCGAAGACCAGAGGGATGGAGAGCAAAGGAGCAACCAGAGCTGAAAACTTCATGTTGAAGGATGAAGCGAAAGTCTTGGGTATATGATGTGAAGGTGAGTGATGATTGAAAGAGTGGTGAGGAAGTTTGAGCCAGTGGATTATAGCCTGGAGTATCTTCTCGTAGATTGAGGGGACAACACCAGGTCTTTATACCAGTTGTCGCTTACCTACTCCCAAAGTCTTTTGGAAAAATGATGCTCACTCCTAACCAACTTTGAGATGCTCATACTCGATCGGATCATGACTTGAGTTGGGCTCATAGTCCAGCATAGCGGCTCATGCTGGGTGTCTCGCTTGGCCGAATACTCCAAGGTGGCACTCCTTGGGTAACTTGCTTAGCTCGATGCTTGCCCGTTGGACAAACCAGACTACCAATGGCAATGGTCAGGTTCAGCCATAAGCTCGTATCTGCTTGTGAGCTCGTGTTGCTGCACGGAGACACCAGTGTTAATGCAGGTCGGCAGCCTTTAGTGATGCAGGACGGGAACCTCTCCCAGCCATCCGTGGCGACAATGTGCTGTATTGCAAGTAAGCTTACCAGTCAGGAGTGCAATGAGGAGAAGGTTGCTCTGCATATCAGGCTACCGAATATGGCTTCTTTATTCGACAACCCAAAAAACATTGCCTTTACTCCTCTTACATGTCGAAGTAGCCAAGAACACCACCTCTTTCAGCTCCCAACGTGTCATGCATCGTCAATTGCGTGATTCCACGAGAGGTCGCAACGCTTGTATGAGAACACCACTTGCTTACATCGCATCATGAATCATGATGGAGATATCCAAGCTACGGTAGCTACCCAAGGTAACTAAAGTTTAAACGTTGCTATGCATGCTACTGTATCTACCGTTCTTACCGTTATTGTGGGGGATTTCCAGGTACGACAGCTTAGCACAAGATGGTACCGCCACGCATTGGATAGGAGACAAGATCAGCAAAACAAAGTAGCTGATGGTTCCCATTGATCTGCTTAGAGCCCGACCTCTCGACCCACTCAATCTTCGGCTTGATTACTTGGCAGCCAATTGTCCGGGCAGCCGGGGCAGGGTTTATAGGAGCCTTCTCCACTGTCAGACTTGCTGGCCAGACCTTGTTTTGGTTGCTTTCTGGGGTGATCTCTTCCACCGCAGCCTTACGGTAAGCGTGACAATGGGGAAAACGACCCTATGAAGAGCAATCTTACGTAGATACAACTCAATGCGACACGTTGACCGGTCTCAATGGGCCACAGTACTGTTCAGCTGCAGGTCGAGCCCCGCGTTTCTACAAGTTGCCACCAATAATTGACCAGGGCTCACAGCAGGTTTTATGGAGATGTTGAGACTAGCTGAGGGCTCAGATATCGCGCAATCGCCGAGGATACCCTCATTGGCTGTGATTTGCAAGGCACCGCGGTCTACACGCGATCGATCAGTGACAACGCGATGACGCTAGAAACCAGCAACACCACAGCTGACTGTTGAGGGTGGCCATCAGGCTGTGGCCCAAGTATGAAGTGAATCATAGAAGCAGCCGGAGATGCCACTCGGCCGCGGGACAATTGCCTTGGGCCGTTGAGGCCATGAGTCAACAAGGTTTGACCGTCTCGAGCTACTGCGGCGGGGAGTTACCTGCAGTTATTTTTGGAAGCCATATTGTCAATATTCACGTAGGTTGCATCAATAGCTTCTAAATTATAGGACCAAAGCTGTTGAGAGGCCACCCTGCGCTCGCAATGATTTCTAAAGAAAGTATTTCTTGGCAAGAGAGTGGACAGCGCAACCAACAGAGGCGTTCCAAGCTGCATCGACAATACGGGTTTTTGGCATGGATAGGGAGAATGTTGCGATGATCTAGTCTTGCGAAATACCCATCAATGCTTGCGCCAACTACCGTTACGAGCCGTGATTTGATCATGAATGAAGGAAGTCAATGTTGTTGATGTTGGTTGTGTAGACTTTCATCATCATCATCATCATCATCGAGAAACATACCTATTATTTTTTGACAAATCACTCCACTCAGTGACATGACCAGCAGCTATGACCACAGAATTTGCAGGGAATCAATATCCGTCCCAGCCGACGTTGTATTGCTTCTGACCCGCAGGTCAAGGTGGTGCATAAAAGTGACATGTAGACGCTGTCAGATTCGATTTATGCAGCATTACATAACTCGTGTGTGGAGCTTCTTGATCCAATTATCAAGGCACAGTTCAAATAAGCTCTGGAAGACAATCACAACTCGTTGAAAACGTGGTTGAGATCGTGGCACTATACTTCTTCAATTGTGGCCTCTGACAGCGCCCATATGTCAGTTGCAATAAAAACAAACCTGCCAGATTAATCAAGATACGTGAAAGATGTAATTGAAAGAAAAGACATAGCACCACAAAGGTTGTCGATAGGATTAACGTGAATAACAAGTACTTGAATTTAGAGTCAATTAAACAATAGGGTAGCTAGTCTGACGACACGTGACATCGATCGTATTGCAACTAGAAAACTGAAAATTACCTGTATTCCAGGTTTTCAAGCTCTACATCCTGGTCAATCTACACCCTTTTGTAGCCCTAACTTCACATGTCATAATGGCCAAGACATGCAAACCTCGTATTGTTCATAAGTACATGCTAATCAACAGCACAATTAATTCCTCCACCAGTCGATGAGGAAAAGATTCATGTTTTGGTTCCCCTCTCTCCGCATTAGTAGATCAGCGGCATCAGCCCACAAAATTGTCTTGGAGGGTTGTACAGACTGACAGAGTAACAATCTCATTGTTTCTCGTGCCTACTCGTTCCCCCGAACTCCCCGCAAGCCACTATCTCTTCCCAACCACCATTGTTAATCTCGCTTCTTCACTCCCAAAGTTTGTGCTACTCCAAGCTGTGCTCGAGGCCATCCTTGCGTCGGAAATAGCTCCAGAATTCCCGGTAAAGGTGTCATGTCGCGAGGAAATACTCCGACAAATGCGAAAAAGAAGGAAAAGACTAAAGCAAGAAGGTTACATAAAGACACACAGAATCAATCATCGTGCCAGAGTCTAATTGGATTATCTGGCTCAGCTTCTTCGGATTTTAAATCAAGCCACATAGATGAAGGCAGTGACAGGTTTGAGGCTCAAGACAGCAATGGTGAACAGATCCGATCTGCCGATCTTCTACTACTGTACTAACTTAGTACCAACAATATTCATGAGACTGCTGCTCATCCCGACAAAACAAAGAGAAAGCTGCAGCAGAGTAAGCATCCAAAAGATGCTCGAGAGCCAGCCATCACCGTGTATGATACCGTAATGATGCGTCTCTAGCCTGTTTTATTCCTCAAGGCGTAAGCGACCTCACCAGCAAGATTTTGCACAGGTAACCCCTCTTAACCCCCCGTTATCAAACTTTCCACATTTCAGCTGCCCATCTTAATATGGTAGAAAAGGGAATTATGATTTGAACGTATATAAGTAACATTCACATGTCAATGAATTGCTTTTACATGCCCGGAGACCTTGATATCAGTGAGCATTCAACTCTCTGCGTTCTTGGCAGCAGCGTCACTTGGTCTCTCCAAACCCCACCTGAGAGCCGTTGAGCATGGGTAGATCGGTATATGTGCCAGTAGCATCTTCAAAAGGCATTAGCATGCATTTCTTGCTTGCTTTCAGTGGAACTGCTCTTACCTGTTTTGAGTCTTCGGTCCATGAACGACGGGAAGAAGTGTCCCGGGTGTAGGATTGTCTGCGCTAGGGTCGCAACAAGGATCATTCTGTATTTCGCAATGTTAGCATGACTTGTGCCAATAGTTTGGGGGTTGTGAGTGGTACTGACATTCCCTCGAGTACAATAAATGGAACTTGCTCCTTCATCATCTTGTTCCCCCAGCCGCCTCGCATTTCAGCAATACGGTAAACACAACGAATGTATATCGTCAGGAATGCAGTAGAAAGTCCACAGATGAACAATCGGAAGCGGAAACCTTGCCATGCCTGGAGCGCACTGCCGGCCAGAGGAGTTAAGGAGGCGGCTCGCGCACGGCGTATACAGAACAGCGTGGCCAGTAGCGCAAAGATGGACAGAGTCACTACTTGGAAGGCAATGCCCGCCATCATGATGTTATTTCCCATATTCAGCATGTCCTCATCATCGATGCCGGCAGTTGCCGCAATACCACCACCGGCAGCCTGTAGAACCAGAGAGATGACATCTGCACCAATGAAAATGATGGTGTATTGCTTTGGCTTTAACAACGACCACTGGGGGCCAAAAAGTGCTACAACATGCTTGAGCATCAGGTATATGGCTGCACTATTAAAGGCCGGGCCAATGATGAGGCAGCAGACTTGAGCTTGGAAAGGGATTGCGTCGAACGGTCGGAAATACATGCCGACGCGCCCTAGGTACCCCAAGACTTGTGCCAAGCAACCCAAGGTCAAGACAATCGCATAAGCGCGGGTGCGGAAGCGAATGCCTAGCCCTATATTGGCAAAAAAAGCGATTGTAAAAAGTGCGACCAGGAGGCAATTGACCCAGAGGCTGGGACGATATCCATAGACGGTGTTTTCGATTGGGCACTCTTCAGAGATGTGAACGCAGATTGGTGGGGTTGGTGCCATTTCGAGAACGAGTGCCAGAGCGTTTGCGACGCAGGAGGATGCTGATAATGGAGTTTGATTTGAGGGACTGGTAGTCCGAGAGTCAATGAGTGTGCGCGTGGGTTCTCTACTGTTCTGATAGTGAGCCTAGATAGAAGAGAATTCAAGCCATTTTATATATACGTGCAATCTTTGTATCCCTTTGATTACAATCCTTCGTGTTTCGGTCTTTAACAAGAAGACATCCAAATATAGGACTTGTCTGTGATTGGCTGAAAGACCGAGGGTTAGAGACGCAGGCACTTTGGGCTCTCAACCATGATCGTGGCTGTAGAGCTAGAACACGTGGAATTTGGCGAACTAATAAGTGATAATCGTTCCCAGACCATGTCACAAATAAGCTGGCGTCAGATTCTCGCTCTCATTTGTTGAGGCTTTCAGGAACGAGATTGCATCACGATCCTCCCTCTCGGTCTTTGCCTCAGCCTCCCGCAAGTCGTCAGCTGGATTGATCTTATGCGACTTGCTATTGGTTAGCTGGCTGCCCAGATCCATCAAATGCTCGCTCTTTGATTTCACGCTAAGATCCTTTCGGCGATCATGACCCTACCGGCAACACTCCGAAGCAACGGCCAGTTCCCTGTACTTTCACTACCTAGTAAGTCAGCATCTTCCTGAGGTACCTATACATCAGGGGCAAGCATCAGTCAGCTCTGCCCGCGATCCACTTGTGTCTAGAGATGGAGTAAGATTCTGCTGGTGTTTCCGCATCTCTTTAAAACCATCGGTCTTTGCATTTCTCGGTCTTTGCCTCTAGCTTTTCTTCTATTCAAATTAAATTAAATATGTCAACACCACCGACAAGTACACCCAAGCCAAAACGTACCAGGACCAATGTCAAGCAGTCCAAGTACGGTTGTTTCACATGCAAGTATGATTACGCTTGTTCCTGGCCCCACCCTAGCCTTAAAGATCTCATACTGATCAGGCCCGTATAGAGCTCGACGAATCAAGTGTGATGAGGGCAAACCAGCCTGTCGACGTTGCTTGACTTCAAAGCGGCAGTGTCAAGGCTACCCGTGTGGAGCACTACCCGATTCACCGTCTGGGACTGCAGCAACAACGTCTTTATCGCCATTCTCGACCTCGCCCTCCCCGTCATCTTCTTCAGCACCATCGACTACTGTCTCTTTGGGATCAATCTCATTCAATCCTACACATCTCTCAAGTCCTTTCGTTGACCTTGCATGCACTGTCCTTGTGCAAAGTCCGCGTCGAGCTAGGAACGACAGCGAACATGCATTCTGGTCTCGCATCGTACCTCAGCTAACCCAGTCAATTCCTTCCGTACGAGCTGCAGTCGAATCGTTTGGTGTGTCTTATAACGAATATGTTCTGAGAGGTGAATCTACCTGTCCAGGTCTCGAAACCACAAAGCGGTATACACAAGCCTTGAGATTGGTGCAGCACGATCTCGCCACGCTGCAATTCGGACCTCTTCCTTGCGTTATCGCTTGCCTGTTTCTTGCTTGTGTCGAGGCTTTGCAGCAACGGTTGAACAAAGGGCATTTGCATCTTCTAGGGGCGTTTTCTCTGATGATGTCTCTCGCGGATAAGAAACTACTAGCCGACGTCGATACCGAAGGTGTTTCTTTGCTTTTACAGAAGCTCGACCTTCACATTGCAACTTATGGTATATGCCATCCACCGAACTACCCCCCACCATCTTTAGTCACGAAAGATATTTTGGCAAGCCTCCCGCCCGACCGAGCTCTCTTCAAGATCTTACGCTCCTGTTATCACTTTACTGCCAGGGCATTTGCCTACAAGTACACCAGTCGCCGATCCATCCCCCCTGAATTGCTCATTGAGCAAGGTCGCCAGCTCGGTATTATGAGAGACTGGCTGTCATGCAATAAACTCCCACCTATTTGGGACGCAAAATCTCACGAACCGCTGCTGGTTCTTCGCTCTCAATGTCTTGCTGCCCTGATTAATGCTGCTACCATTCTCGAGCCCCGGGAAACAAGTTACGACTGCTATGGCCCAGATTTTCAAGAGATTATTACAACAATAGAAACTCTTCTGTTGAACAAAGACGATAAAGGAGATTCGCGACGTCAAAGCCTGAGTACACTTCCATCCTTCATTCCAGAAATGGGTATTATCCATCCGCTTTACTTCACAGCAAAGAAATACAGAAATTCCTTCTGGCGTCGCAAAGCTCTAAAACTATTGTTAAGGAGCGGAAAGGAAGGCCCGTGGTGTGCCGAGACAGAGGGTTCTGTCATTGAAGCTGTCATCAGGATAGAGGAAGGCTCGTGTGAGAAAGCGTCGTTGAGTATGACAAGAACTGAAGATGCTACTGTCGACAGTGCGTGTAATATTCCCGAAAGGAACAGAGTCAATGCATGCTGGACAATTGACCCTGAAGGTGAGAATGGAGAATGTACACAAGTCACAAGGAAACGGTACACCAGGGCCATAATATTTAAGTGTATTGATATAGAAGGACTCTTACAAGACGAAGAAGGACAGCAGCCTCGTCAATATCCATGGGTGGATTCTAAATGGTGGGAGGACTGGATAGAAGCACTTGAGACTGTTGTTTAAGTCACCAGTATCCTGATATATGATTTTTTCTCTTATAGCTCACCAGAACTACTCTCAGTGTACCAATTATCATTAACTATCTTGGTTTAAAACCTTGTGGTACTGCGTCTCATGGTTTAAGTCTGACTACATAATATATTTCGATTGGCTTTGTTTACTATTAACAATATTTGAGCCCTGAAGGATATTTACATGACCTATGGCCTATTGGTCGTTACATAATAGGTAATGCAGTTTCCGCTAATCAAAGGTGGAAGGTGAGAGTGGCCAAGTGCCCTGTGAGGAAGCCGGCCCCAAAGGCTTTGATGATTGTAAAGACAGCTTTGAGTTAGCGGTAGGTAAGATCGGTTATTGTGGAGATCTTGGCGGGACGCTTTCCGGAAGGTGTCTATTTACAACTCCAACGGAGTTGAAGTTGGTTCAATTGGCAATGGAACCCGCTGCTTGCCTACCAGCCCTAAGTTAGGAGGCCTGTGCTAGTTTCTTCAGCGGGTGTATGTCTACCAGCTTATATAAGACTACTTCTTTTAAAAAATGAGACTTTTGAGAGGGGTTAAAAATTTAAGAGCTTGAGAAGAAGTTGGTCATAGAAGTCCCAGATGGTGTGAAGTAACTCCGGCCTGCATTGAATTCCACTCGCAGCGAGAGCCTACGTAAGCTACCACCACAGTTACAACTTTATCTGACTCGGCCAGTGACCTATGTGAAGCTGCGCGAACACTCTCAACATGTGTCTGTATGATAATACACCGGGATGTTAATTCACATATCTGATCAATACCACCGCCTCAAGTTAGTAACGGCCTTGAGATATTGGCAATGCATGCGAAGGATTGATGCCTATGCTAACTGTAGTTGTTCATTAATGTATGAGCATGATGGCATGGAGGACACGACCAATAGTAATGAACATTGGTAACAGATAGTGAACTGTCTATACGGGTGTCAACTGTACCTGGAACCTCAGGTTAGCGGTCACACACAACTTAGACGATGATAAGCTCACCGAAAACCAAGTCATGTAGTGCATCTAATTATGCTGAAGAACTATGGGGTTTGAAGGGTCACACCAGATTACCGACTCGAGCGAGGCTGTGCCAGATAGAATGTATTGTGAGGAAAGAAAATACAGCAACACGATACTGTAACTACCATTTTTATGTCATCCTGCCCAAGCGATTTACAACGAAAACTAAAACTTGGGTGACCGTGAAGCACAGACACGAAAGTTGTTAAAAAGATATGCACCCTCCCAAGCTTCAGACATTAAAGAGAAGTGGGACGTAGGGGATTTAAAAGTAAATCGCAGAAAATATCGCCTACATTTATTTCGGCTTAGTTTATGGGACAGTACCGACCTTGAATTCCAGGTCTGTTAGCTGGATGTCTGATAAGCTGTCAAAGCGCCTCTTGCTGTTGAGAGGCCTCTCACAGCTGTTAGTGTTTTCGCGAAAATACAAGGACTGTGCTTATTTTTATCGGTTCCACGGTCATGACTAAAGCTAAAGGAGATGCAAGAACTGCTTCATTTGTCAGTCATTCAATTGATGATATCGGATCTTTCTGGTTTCTTATCTCAAGTCAAGGATGCAATACAAATCCTACAGGAACCCCAGTTGTGAATATTACGTAGACGTGGCTGCTGGCTTGGAGCAGCCTCGAAGAATAAAGGACCTGACCCTTGAATCACCTAAGGTTTGTATCGTGAATTAAATGATCGTTCGGAGTCAAATCATCATCTAGGAATGGCTTTAGGTCACATCTTCAACTGAGTTCTTATTTACTTTGCTTTCAATGACTACTTTCAATTCTATATTGCTTGTGTAGATATGCAAGCTTTATGCTGGCTGATAAGTTCATGGAATGCTCCAACACGACCAATTAATTTATTGCTGACTTTGAAAACCTCTGAACAAACTGGCGATCTACTCCGATGGTGCAACAGACTGACAATTCCCTACGACGGTCGGTGAGACGAAGAAGGATGAAGACCACCCCTCATGCTTTGCCATCCTTGTCACTAAAAGTCCTTTGGCAGCAGGCGCGATAGAGCGGCATCAGTCCCGTTGCTAATAAATCTTGCGTGTTTTCTGATTGGGATTATCCTGGGATCCCACTATCATCCTTTATCAGCCAACACTCTCATTGGGCCCAGACTCACCAGATCATACCATCCAGTCAGGAATCAGGAGGCTATGTCTGAGTAGATTTTGTGTTGATAAGAAGACGGCTTAGGCTTTAGACTGCTTGGCAGATGTGAAGATTTCCCACCGACGAATTCCGAGAAAAAAGTGCAATCTCCAGTCTATAAAGGAAGAAGGATATCCCATCCCATCTTGACGAGGATTCTTTATTGCTATCAGCAATAATATCGGGATTATTACATCATGAAGCTCTCCAATGCTCCTTTTGTCCTAACCTCAGCCTCTGCTGCCAAGGACTGGTATGTGAAGCTGAAAACTCATAAGTCTGACCACGACCTTGTCTGATGAGTTTCAGGCTTCAGGAACTCACATGACACACACCAGATAATTCTTGTGAGTAATCCCCTATTTTCTACTTGTTTGCGGCAAGTTTGGATAAGGTTGCCGAGAATCTTAATGTAATCATGTCGCGAATGTCGTTGGTTTTGGGGTTTGACAAGTCTTCTTATTGTGTGGGCTGATCCTCGTCCATTGTTCCTCGCTCGAGAGAATAATGGCACACACATGCAATGACGTCGCAGTGGGTGTAAATGGATGAAATATCGAACATATTTTCAACATAGCGTCATGTCTTCGGCAGTTGCCCTTTTCCGTGCTGAAAACTCAAGGGCCTGCAAGTAACTATGATGATGTAACAGTTTGAAGTTTCTGTTTCCGAGGGAAGGACGTTCCTTGGCCTTGAATATGCATATGGGAAAGAAGGTAGTTTCAGTTTCTACACAGTTCATGGGCCTTATCAATACAGCCCGGCGTACCTAGCCACAGGGGTTCAGCAACTAGTCTCCTAGTATAGTATGTCTAGCATTGTCCATTGCGCACGTTTCCATCTTTTTCAGAGATCAGCCTATCAAGCGAAACTTATTTTGCTTCAGATGATTGATCTTTAGGCAGTTTGGACCGGTTGTGACATTGAGTAATACCTTATAGTTCGGTTCACCTTGCCGATCCTGCCTATGCCCAAGATGCATAAGGTCTATCCCTCGAGATCGTGTCCAAAGTTAATACCCTTTTTGAAGTTTCCTTGGCGGAAAGATTCAAGAGCTGGGTTTAAACGTCTCAAGGATCCGAGAAGTAGCCATTAAACCAACGCGGCCATAGCATTGGTAACCGGGTCAGACAAATACTTGGGGCTAATTCCCTGAACGACACAAGCTTAGGTTTTTATTTGGTCAAGTTTGGTCACAACCTGGCAGGATGAATGTCAATGAATCTTAGAAAGAAAATAAAACTGAACATTTATCCGCCCCAGAATGGCAATTAAACTTGCAACTCGAAGGAAGATACCGAAAGAACTCGGCTCGAACTTGCCATCGATCTGTACCATATTATAATTCCGCACGATCACACGTAAAGGCCTTTGAAATAAAAGAAGCTTATACTTCACTTTCTAGGTTCTATATCTGACCTGTACATCTCTGTTTTATGCTCAAGATACCCGACGAACTTCTGTCTAATGGTGCTGGTGAGACTCTCGCCTCTGACGGCTTCCTGGAATATTTGGTTTACGGCCTTAATACGCTTCACTGGATTGAAGAGGAAAAAGAGCCAATTGGTGGCATGAATAGTGTTTCGTTGCGTTTCTTAACGTTATCGAGTAAAGACATTAAGTAAAGTAAGCTTGGCAGTGGCGCAGGAGGATAAATCATGTCATGTCATGCCGCTTTGCTTGCTGCGTGTTGCCCTATGTCTGCTCAAGTTATCATTATATGCTTAATCATATAGAAAGAAGAAAAAAATTGCGTCTCTTGCCATAGCCGTCCTTTCTCCCTCCTCCTTTGTGTGTGTGTGTGTGTGAAAGATCAAGCTGGAGACAGCGTTTTGGCCTAGGTAAAATAACCCTTGGTGTCCGATTGGCTTAGTCTACTATCACCTGCGCTCGGCACTGCTATCGTACCGGTAGAACGAGGCCTGTAACAGGCTAGCCGGACAGTCAGGCGCACCAATGCTATTTACTGTCAACAGCATCTCACATTAAAGCTGCTGATAGAACTTAAAGTAGTCCTCAGCAGGAACAGGATAATTTCGAGAGATTTGCGTATTACTCTGCGTTGGAAACAGTGTCACCGCGAATACGAACCCTGATCCTATACGAAAACTAGAACTAAGAGACATACATCAAAGTTCAAATTAAGGTTTTCACATTTTTGAGCGGATAGTTAGACGTCGCCGAGAGTTCGCCTAGCTCATGTGCACATTGATTGTTCAACACCTACAGTCTAATAGAACCTTGTAAACGACCATGCCAGATAAGCTCCCTCTATCCGGCAGTGGGTTTTTTGACGAGCGGATTTATGAACGCGAAATTACTCAAGTTCTGGTCTGTGGAACGTGTGGCGCAGGAACAGAGGTTCATCAGGAAAGCTTAGGGCTAGGTGCCAGAGATTTATGCCAGAGAATATTAAACTGCTTACACGAGCGACCCGCCTAATCATTATCTTGATGACATTATCCACGATAGCAATCTCAGCGACTTGAACCATCATGCTCAAAAATCATCGAAGATCTCTAAAAGCTTCTTCGGTTGCAAAAGTTCAAGACAAAGGCGATATCCCCGTGTCTCATGTATTCATTGCCGTTGCGACAGAGGAGAAGCAAAGTTATGTTACCCTTGCTCTTGCTTATCGCCAAGTTCTCATTTGTGAAAACCTTGAGACCAGGCGGCGTAACAGTCGGAAACGTGTATAACTAGGAATAGTCTAGGATGTTACTTGACTGGGCGAACCCGAGTACGCAGATCCGCATGATGCGTTGCATATTATTCAGCAAAAGTAGCCTGTGGTGTTGTAAAAAATTCTATTTCTGGTCTGTTGGAAGACTGGACGTCGCTCGGCATCGTTTGTATACATCTTTTGGCAGGCTTCCTGTCCACCTCCCAAGAACATAACGTATGTGCTACATAGAATTAGTCACTCACTGAATCACGAAGCGGTCATCACATATGCTTTACCTTTTGTCTCATTCCTTTTGTTTTCCCCGAAGGTTCCTCTCAAAAGTTCCATATTGATTAGCAGGGTGCCGTAGCTGTATGAGGCCCACGACACAAAGCCAACCCCTGCAACACCAAGCTCCCTCTTTCCTAGGTTCTCTACCCCGGCGGGCATCCACATGACCTATCAACTACCGAAAAGGTCTTGATCCAAAGAAAACTTTTCTAGTACATGTGCAAACAGTTGACTTAGGAAAAATGCCACCAAGTCATCATATGCACGGTCTGCAAAATGATTACTGCTTGAGGTATGGCCAACTCGCCTGAAGGTCAAAAGAACGATGTGTCACTCGCAATCAAATATCATTTCCTCCGGATTATGAACCCGAGAAGGCCTCAGGTCTTTCGGGATCTAGACCCAAGTGGGTTTGACATGCTCGGGTTCTGAACCCGAGAGTTCTTCGATGCCGAGATAGGCTGCGGGGGAGGTGCAATGGTGGGCCAACCCATAGTCCACTGTCCAATCTTTGTTCAGGTTTCTCATTCACATCTCCCGATGCGGCTGAGAGAACCTGGGGAAGCCGATAGGGTTAGAGAGTCTAAACCTAATATGGCCGAGACGCGTTATCTGTGTGGATAATGCCCCTCGCTGACTCTGTCAACCGGCGGTATTCGCCTGGCTGATGCTACCATGAGGCGCTTGGTTCCGGAACATCGGTATGTGAGTTCAGCCAATGAATGGGGTAGGATTAGCTTTGTGACCTTTCCAAGTCTCAAGCGAGGTTTCAAGTGATCTGCAGTCACGCGGTCGGCCAACCTCACACCATCAATGATATCCAAAGGGCTTGTGGCAGCCTCACAATGGGAAAAGCATCCGAGTGTGGTGCCGCAGCTTGCATGACGCATGGGGGGTTGGGTGTCCAACGCTTGAGAAACAACAATATGGCTTGGATGGTGTGGAGCATGTAATCGTTAAGTCAGTGCCTATAAGAAGCATGCCACGCCAGTCTTGTATGGCTAATTGACATAAACAAAGTCCACCCAGATTTCTCACAACTCACTTGAAACTTTTCACCAAAACCGCATTCCCAGAAAGATCCCACCACAGCGACCGCCATGAACAAGCTCAAGGTGCACGTGGAGAGTGACAATTTCACAGAGAGCAGCCACAGAAGCCCCGTGCGTGCTCTTCCATCGACCTGGTACACATCACCGGAGATGTACGAACTTGAGAAACGTGCCATCTTCTCCAAGAAATGGTTGCTCATTACCCACCAGAACAGATTGAGTAAGCCGGGTGATTGGCTCAAGTTCAACACCACTGGTTATGAATTTGTTGTGTGTCGCGACCGCAAAGGAAACCTCAATGCGTTCCATAACGTCTGCCGGCATCGTGCGTTTCCTGTCGTCCAAGGAGGGCAACAAGGAAACTCGTCCATCTTTGCGTGCAAGTACCATGGCTGGTCCTACGGACTTAGTGGGAATCTTGCAAAGGCTCCAAACTATGACCAACTTGAAGGATTCGATAAGAGCCAGAACGGTCTATTTAAGATCCATCTCAAAATCGACGCCTATGGTTTCGTTTGGGTCAATCTCGATAGTTCCGAGAACCCGGAGCCTTGGACTCACTACTTTGACGGCATCGACCAGCAAGAACGACTCGAGAAGGTCCGGTTTGAGGACTACGTCCTGGATCATGAATATAGCATGGAAGGGAACTACAATTGGAAGATTCTAGCCGACAACTTCAACGAATGCTACCACTGCCCTACTACTCATCCGGATCTCCCTACTCTTGCAGACCTTGGAAAGACAAAGGTCGACACCGACAAGGGGTGGATCAAACACTCAAGCGTACAGACAGAGGCCCAAAAGAAGGACGGACTCGGACTCGCAAGTACCTACTTCTACCCTAATGCGTCTGTGGTGGTTCTGTGAGTGTTTACTTTGCGATCTGATGGCGTATCTACCTAACCTAACACACAGGCCACATTTCATGATGATTCAGAGATTCATGCCCACAGGGCCATCTTACTCAGCAATGCATTATCAGATATTCCGAAATAGCAATTCTTCGGATGAAGACTTCCGTTTGATCGCTGATATGTATCACCGAGTTGTTTCAGAGGACAAGGACCTGTGCGTAGGTGCTCAAAAGAATCTCAACGCCGGCATTTTTATTAGTGGAGAATTGCATCCTAGATTGGAACATGGTCCTTTGTCCTTCCAAGAGGGGCATCGAGAGGCAATCAGGGCCCACGTCAAACTTGAGAAAGAGGCTAATCAGCAAATATGGCCTGCTCGCCAAAGGTTGCCCTCCACTGCAACTGCGAACAAGGAAGACGAAGACTTGTGTTCAGGTTTGTCATGTGGAGATCAACGAGAGGTTCTTGCTTGGTAGATTCAAAAGTAATTGAGGGTCGGGTTATTATGCCCAGGGTTCACGCAGCAAATAAATCGAATTGAGCCATTCTGATAGTGGTAAATATCCCAGAATTTGTTTCCACAAGCTGGGACTAGCATAACGGCCGATTAGCATCGTGAGCTAAGCAGCCGTCTGTCTTCAAAAATGTATAGATTGGTACTAGATACTGTCTTAAGAGCTACTGTAACAGACATGGTCAAACTTAGAGATAAGACAAAAAAACTTGATTCCTTGCATTTTTTGGTCAAATCTTGACATTCAAGCCAAATTGAAAACTCCTGTTTCGAAGATTTCCGGTAGCCTGCATTCCATCAATTTTCAAGGTGGCAGCTAAATACTGGACAGAAGGAGTGCTTTACATTTGTTTCAACGGTCCTGGATGCGTAAAAAAGTATCTGCCCCTTAGTCTCAGTCCACCATTCAAGCCTGCTTGCGCTAATTCACAGTGTCAAAGTCCCGGCGTCCCGATCAATAGTCGGAGGTGTATGAGGTTTTCCATAACACCGCTTTGCTATTACACATCTGTTCTTCATATTCGATGCGAAGCTCGAGGGCCTCTACTTTTACATATAGACACAGTACACAAACGGCCAAGAACTCACCCGTGGGCACGACAGGACTGTGGTATGTTCATTAGGAGAATGTAACTGCAAAACCTTTCCCTCGACGTCGTAAAAGGTCACGATACTGAGGATTTCGACTTATTCTCGAACCTCCTGTACAGCAAATAAAGGATCGTACTGGAAACGAATCTTGCGTCGCTGGAAGCCGGTTTGAGCTATCCTTATCTAAGTCGACCTGACTTGAACGGTTGGATCTCAGCATCATCACATTGAACAAGATAAAGGCGAGTGTGTGGTCTTTCCCAACGTCAAGAAACAAAGTCTATCAGCGTTAACAAATCATCATTGTCACATGCGAGCGTTGCCAAACCTACCATCAAGTGATGAAACCATTGCGCAGTCGATAAAGAGTAACGACAATTTGGCACGTCTGACCAGCGTCTCATGTTCGCACTCAACATAGTGTATATGGCGCTGGCCGACAATTCTCGCTATTGAGCACGCCCCAATCAATGCCTCATGAGCACGAGTCGCGGATCGCTTATTCCGGGAAAGCAATAGCATGGACCCCTAGGGCACTATCAGCGGGTAGAAATTTGGTCAACTTCGGTAAGCACCCTAATCTCGTCGAGTGAGTCAAGGGATAAGATATTCCGTGCAGTGTTGCATTATTCTTCCAGGAGCATGTTTGGGATATTGACGCTGCTTTAGTAATATTGGTGTTACGATCAAGACCTCCAAGGTATGACACTCGTTTTAGTAAGATCAGGAACTGCGTCGCAAGCATCCAATTCGTCTGTCCGTCTGTTCGTACGCCCATTATCCAGCATTACCAGATCAGTTTGTACGGTAGATTGGCAATCGTACCACCTCGATTGGCCTGGGGGGTTCATGCTTAAACTAGCGATTGCAGGGGTCTCTGCCTGTTGGGACCTCAGCAGGGACCTCGGGGCCCAAATGCTGACCGGCTCGCGAAAGATCGGAACAAAATCGACTGACGATGAAGTTCAGAGTGGCTGTTCCGGCTTATCCTCGAGGAGACAGTTCGAATAGATCTTAACTGCTAACACCTTTTAAAAAGCCTTCCATAACTTTTGAATCACCATTTCCGCGACATGTCACTATGAGACAGAGCACAATACATTAAACCGAACTGGTCCGGCCTAGGCAAGATCTGAGGCGCTTGGGCTTTTGAAGCCCGCCGAGATGCGGTAGATACAGGCGGACTTTCAGCACAGCATGGAATTGGGCAAACGGCAGTGTGGTGCTATCCCTGACGCCGCAATCTCAAAACCTCATCTCTATTTCCCTCTCTTGCTATTGGTGGCATCTTGCAAGCAATAAAGTGGTATGAATAAATCAGCAGACAAAACCTGCCCATAGCCCCGCAGCGTTCACGCCATTTGCATCCCAGAAACTGACACGCATCATACGAAGCTCGCAACCAGGATTAATCCGCCCTGCGCAACTGAAGGTCAAGGCTGGTGGTCTGACTTGGGCAACCTCACCACCGCGGAACGGACCGGCGAAGGCAATAGAGAAATTCATATCGACATAGAACATGGATATTTGCCAAGTGATATAATAGAATGTCCAATTCAGCTCATTCAGACTCCGGTTCGAAAAACCATTCCGTTCATCCATCATATAACAAGAATCGACCTAACTGAACATTTTCTTTTTTTCGATCATACACCTGTAGCAGCACCACAAACTTCACAAACTTCAACCTTCATCATGACAACCAACTCATTCGGCGGAGCTCTTCCTCGCTTTGACTTCCCACCCC